>CAUYQV010064590.1:0-37083 GCA_963574575.1 Galagoides demidoff
TGTGGTCCCAGCTACTTGGGAGGCAGAGGCAGGAGACTCGCTTGAGCCCAGGAGTTGGAGGTTGCTATGAGCTGTGATGCCATGGCACTCTACCCAGGGGGATAGTTTGAGGCTCCGTCTCAAAAAAAAAAAAAAAAAAAAGAGAAGTTGATGTAGTGTGCTTGTTGGTGTGCGTGGAACCCAGGGTGTCCGGAACTCCTCACAGCTCTCATCCCCTGTGGCACTTCTCACCACAGCTAGCAAACTCATGAGCACTGTTGACCAGCGTGTTTTCTCAGTTGTTGATATTGTGGTTTACCAGGAAGATCCTCATCCCAGGGGAGGAAGGAAACCTGGGTCTCTGTCCTGGCTCTGCTATCACCTTGCTGCGCAACCTTGGACAAGTGACTTACTCTCCCTGGCCTTCTTTATGTCATCTGTATAATTAAGGGGTTAGACTGGGTAAAATCTATGTTCTCTTCCACTCAGAGCGAAAAGGTCTGGTGAGGTTCAACTGCAGAAGGGCCCTATTGACTTACTTACGCATCACTCACCAAACTTGTTGGTGTCTGAAGTGAGTGCCAGGCTGGCCACGGAGCCTCACTTTCCTTACCCATAGCATTCCATTCCCTAGCTTCTTTTGACAATCTCTATTGCAGATTTGGAGGGAAAACAAGAGAATGAGGTGAGACAGGTGGAGCAGGGGAAAAGATGGAGAGGGGAACAGGTGAAAATGCAAAAGTAGTGCTGGTGTCAGGGAGAGAGGAAAGATCAAAGACTCAGGAATGGGGAGGCCCATGTGTTAGACGTTACATACTAAGGACGCACCCAAGTCTGGCTCTTCGGTCTCCCTGCCTTTTGGTGGGGCTGCATCTGCTCCATGCAAGTTTGACAGCTGTCGGTCCAGACCAGTAAACACTAAGCGTGGAAACTTCCCTGTGTTTAGCAGTGAACTGGGGAAATACAGGAATTGCCAGAGATGCAGCCAGGCTGTGACAGGCATAAGCTAAGAATGCAAAAACTACACAGGCAGAATTAAGTATAAAAACATTTATTCACAGGAGCAGAAAAGTCACAACAAATTAAACATTTACAAAGTGGACAACTACAAAAAATCCCCAAATTCAGGAAAATAACTATTTCTCTTACCTTCTGACACATTCTCTTCTGTCACCTCTTCATATGATGTCAGCTTTGCATTTTCTGTAGAGAGGAAGGAAAGATAATTCAGTCTTTTCCTCTAGTGTGGTTTGTTTTTCAACAGCAATGATCAGGATACATTAAACACGTGACTTGACGAAAGTGTTCACTGCTTGTAGCACTGCCATAAATTTCATCCCTATAAATAGAGAAATTCTGAGAAATTTTATTTTTATCTGAGCTCCATCAAAAAGGAAAAATGTATGGGGTACTTACAATTATATATTTTGCATTGCTGAGTGTATTTCTGATGGGAGAGAATTTCTATCCTGACAAAGAATCCATGAGAACAGGCATGCTGGCTTTCCACCTCACACATCTGATAATCAGGATAGTCTTTGCCTGTTGGCTGTTGGCTGATAGCTGTTGGCTCTTTCAGTTCCAACTTTGTCCCTCTCCACTCCCCATGTTCTTCAGGTGGAGAAGGTACAGGCTGAGTGCATGTTGCAATCTCACCCTAAGCCCTGTGCCTCAGCATGACAGGAATCACACAGTGGATGGGACCTTTGTTTTCTGGAAGCCATTTCTCCAGGAGGGTAGCTAGAAACCCTTTAACTGACTAAAAACACCTTAGCTCTATCCTAAAAACGTTCAGGGCCACTCCAGTGCCTCCCCATCAAGGGGGAGTTCAATAGGAGAGAAGAGATGAAAGAATGCAGTATCTTACCAAAATGCAATAAAAATATCTTACTCCTGCAAAATTGTCAGGACCACACCACTATGTGAGAGTATTACTAAGGTCTCTTCCTAGAAAGGTCTTGGGAGGGACCAGTGTGGGCAAGGGTCCTTAAACTTGGGGCTTTGCTAGTTCCTTGGAAGGTCTGCCTCCAGGGGTTATGGGAGATCTAGCAAACTCTTTCTCCATCTGCATCTCCACAGTCGGCCTTAGTCACTCATCTATTCCCAGCCACAGTCCTGTGTAACACTCCCCTCTCCTCCCCTCCCCCATAAAACTCAAACGCATTACTTTGAGAAAACTTCCGCCTTTTAAAAACACTGCTTTTGTGTGGTCTTTTACCTGAGCTTTTCCAAGAAAACAGGTAACTAGAGTGACCGCGAAAGCAAATTCACTGATAAAACTGTATCATTGATGGATAGATTGAAATTGTGGCCTTAATTAAATTCATTTTATAGATGTGAAAATATTCTAAGTGTCCAGCAGTGGAGAATCGGTTAGCTATGCCCATGTTCCACTAGCATAACCTTCAGCCAGTTAGTGTGATTTTTTTATGGATGTATTATTTTGGCATGAAAATAAGTTTATATGTTCTTTGTATAGTAAATAAATAAAAATGCATATTATAAGAGCACAATCTCATTTTCTAAATTTAAAATGTATATGTCTATATCAATATAGTCTGTATCTGTATTTATATTATCATAGGAAAAATTAAGCATAAAAGATATCTAGAAGGTTCTATTGCTTGGTCTGAGTAAGAGTGGTTGCTCTGGAAACATGATAGTGAACTCTTGGCCCTTATTTAATTTTTCTGTAATGATTATGTTACTATTGTAATATATATGTAAAATTTTATAATCGCATATATATTTTGGAGACAGGGTCCTGCTTAGTTTCTCAGGCTAGAGGGAAGTGGGGTAATCATAGCTTATTGTAGCCTTGAACTCCTGGGCTCAGGTGATCTTCCTGCCTTAGCCTCCCCGGCAGCTGGGACTGCAGATGCAAGCCACCACTTCCAACTATAAATGGAATTTTTCAAATGTATAATTAAAAAAAAAATGTCAAATGGCCTGTCACTTTCCCACTCAGTCAGGTACAAGTTGATAAAAGAAATTTGGGAACCCAGAGTTAAGAAACAGTGACTCAAGACTAAGAAGCAGGCAGAAAGGTGAGCGTGTGGGAGGGAGGGAGGGAGACAAGGAGCGTGCGTGAGAGTGTGAGTGTATATGAATGTGTATGCATGTGTGTGAGTGTGTGTATGAGCGTGTGCATGGTGTATATGTGTGAGTGTGTATATGTGTGCAGTGCATATGAGTGTGTATGTACATGTGTGTGTGCAGCGCTTATGTGTGGGGGTCAGGTATTCAGCAGCGGGCTGTGAGCACAGATGCTCTGCATTCTGTCCTAACCCTAGCTGAGCCCTGCCCCTCCTGTCTCTGAAATTCTGCTGGGCCGTCTGTCTTCAGTTTCTGCTTTGCTTCAGTGTCTCAGCCCACTTTCCAGGCCACAGAGTCTCGGGAGAGGAGACAATATCCCCTCAGCAGTTGGGGAGGGTAAGGAAATGTTTTTCTCCCTGAGGGTCTCTGGGGATAGGGTGGTCACCCTCGCCCTTCTGAGTAAGACCCAGTGAAGGTAGATGTGGCTGGATCTGAGACCCTGAAGGGAGAGAAAGGTGAATGTTGGACCCAGGCTCAACCCTCCTCCTGAGTACCTTTGCCAATCCAGGGAAGCCGCTCAGTGCTCACTTTCTAAGACTGTCTGGAAGCCCACAGCCCACCATATACATGCACAACAACAGCCCCTTCACTGCACCTAAAGGACCCACCCCTGGAGAGTGGGTCCAGCCAGGGTATGGGCTGTAGTGTGCAAGGGGAAGCCCTCTTCTCCCCTCCCCTAGGGGTCTATGATTTCTGCTGGGATCTCTCCAGAAAGGAAAGACATCTCAGAGGACCCTTCAAATCACGGTGTTCCCTCGATCAAATGGGGTGGGATTAGCGCGCCTTCTTCAGCCTATCAGGATATACACATTAATTCACGACACAGTTGTTGGGTCCCTTGTTGCCTGCCAGCTACTGTACTTGGCCCTGGGGAAACCGCAGAAAACAATGCAGAAATGAGTCTGTTGTGAGTAGAGAATCCTGTTAGTGCAAGGTCACCAGGTTCTCCCAGTCACCACTGCCCTGGTGGGGGGAGGAGAGGTGTGGTGGCGGGAGGGGGGCTTTTGTGCTGTCTTCATCGCCTCCCTTACCTCCTCCTCCACTGCCCCAGTGCCCCACAGAGTATAAGAAGAAATCCCAGGACATGTGGCCAAACTCCTTTCCCAGAATAGGTAGTGCCCACAACTGCATGAGCAACGCCAAAACGACCCTCTTCTTGGGGCTTGACACACGTGGGTCTTTTATAAAGTCCTTGAGTAGAATATGAAACCCAGTGTGGGCTGAAGTTTTAATAGGAGACTTGTACTATTCCTTTGGAACAGACAACTGTTCTCACATTCACTTTCTTCCAGATCGCTTCATCCTCTATCATCTTTCAATTCATTGCTAAAATTCCTTCTCCTCTGAGAAACCTTCCGAGACTAGCATTCCAGAAGAGGCTGTACTCTGACTTCCTCGAGAAGCCCCCTGCGGAGCCACCCTCTGCCTCTGTGGGCTGGGCTCGGGGCTCAGAGGGAGAAGCTGGAAGCTATAGCTGTCGCCTTCACCTTGGACTGTTCTCCCTGCAGTTCCAAATCACACTGAGAATGACACTTTTCACACTTACCAGACTATAACATATTAGTTCCAAATCTAGGGAGAAAAACCTCTACACATCTGAATTATTATTGTTTCATTTTGAAAGAGAAGACTCATCCTTTTTCTCCTTGCAGCCGAAGTCGCCCTGTGGCCAGTGACTAAGGAGTGACGTTCTTACATAGTCTGGTCATTCGGCCAGTTTAGACCTGTCAGACTCAGGGCAAGCCATACGGGACAGGGTAGTTCGTAGGACGAATTTCTACCTGACCTCCTTAGAGTGCCAATTTTAGCAACTGCTATACTTTTCACCTGGAATAAATAGACCTCTGTTTACTTTTTTAATTTTTAAAATATTTTGTCTTTTGTTCACTATAACAACTTTGGAAAATTTTGTAAAGCACAGGATGCATAAACATCGGCCACAATACCCCAACCTAAGATGACACTGTCATTGTGTTCACGCACATGCACAACCATCCCTTCCTCTGTGCACTCAATCCCGTGCCTCAACCCCGTGCCACCCTAGCCCCTGAGTCCTCTACTGTGCAAAAGTTCTCGTACCACTCTGCTCCCTCCAAATAGACATAACTTACAAAATTGAGACGATAACTATACATGGCACATTGCAACCACCATTTCTTGCTTAATAGTAGGTCAAGGTCAACCCCTCCTTATAATTAAATTGACTTGCTGTGGGACTGTTTGACTACACAGTATCCTGTCACGCGTTGTACCATAACTGCATTAACCATGCTCCCTTTGTTCACTTAGTGGGCTTCGAATGTTAGATTATACAACCGCAACAACCAACCTCAACGTCAGATTGCTTGGGGGGGGTGGTGGAGAGATGCTGATTGGTGGGGGTGGGAGTCCCCGATGGTCACAATCTTTTCCTACCAGACACCCATTGGCAAATAAGGACCTTGAGTTCAACGGGAGGGTGGAAGCACAGAAGAAACTCAGCAGAGCTACCCGTTAAATTCCCCAAGAAATGGTGGGCTGTGGTGAGGACACGAGGCTTGGAGATCAGACATTGGGAGTTGTAGAAGCTATCAGGCGTTGCACTTGAACCACCACCAAGATATGGGGCAAGATCTTGAAAAATATGGCTTAAGGGATTAGCCATAAACACACACACACACACACATACACATTACCATCTGTCAAACTCCTGGACCTTCAGAGAAATTTCTCCCTGGTCCCAGGAAGCCAGAAGAATATCTGAATTCTTCTTTCCATACCTTTGGTTCAGTTTTTCCTTATCACTGTTCTTACTAGATGCTATACCAGGGATCAGCTCAGGGAAGGAATGACTCTCCCTATTCCTCTCTCAACTTCTAGGCCCTTTTCATATCTACTTGATTTATTTGTGCAACAACCTATGTTGAACAGGGTTTATGGTATTAATGACAAAGCCTGAGGGTTGGTAAAATAATAAGAAATATTTAAGAGTCTATTAATAAACATCAACATTTAAATAATTTGCAGGTGGTTTAAATATGGTGGGTAGGTTCTATTTCTTTCACACATGTATTCTGAGAGTCATACCTGGCATATGGAGAGAAATAGAAAAATGCACAATGAGTGAATACATGTATCCAGAGGGCTGTGTCCCTCAAGGTACAACATCCTCTAGGGGTACTTTTTAAAAGCTTTATTTTAAGATATAGTTTATATATTATGAAATGTACTTGTTTTAAGTGTACAAATAAACAGTTTTCAGAATTTTATAGAATTGTGCCACAATCAATACAATCAGATCTTAGAACTTTCCATCACCCCCAAAAGAAACCTCATTCTGATTTGCAGTCGCCCCTGCCCACGGTTCTAGACAATCATTAATTTATTTTCTGTCTCTACAGATTTGCCCATTCTGGATGTTTCATATAAGTGGCACCCTGCAGTATCCAGCACTTTCTGTGTGGCATTTTTAAGTTTGCACTGCAGCGTGTATCCGCACTTCATTCCCTTTAGTGGTGAATAATGTTCCATTATGTGGACATTCCACATTCTGTTCATCAGTTAATGGACACTGGGGTTGCTCCTCCCCTTTTTGTGGCTATTCTGAGTAATTCTGCTATAAACATTCACGTACAAATCTTTGTGTACACATCTGTTTTCATTTCCCCCTGGAATTGCTGGGTCATATAGGGGGACTCTTTGATCAAGGATTTCAAGTGGTATTTAAGAATGAATTTAGCTCAGCTATAACAGATGAGGCTAAAATATACCAAAGGTCTGTAATCAGATACACAAGTGGTGGCTCTCCCTGGCCACTTTCTACTGGGGGCAAAACCACGAGACTGTTCTGGCCTTTTCCCTACCCATCTCTAAGAGACAGATTTGTATATGCTATTTTAATGCCAATTTTTTCACTTAATATATTCTGACCATGTTCCTGTCTTTGTGTTCTTTGTATTTAATGGCTGTACACTTTTTCATAATCATGATTGCACTTTGTTCAAATAGATTCTTATCACTGGATTATAAATTGTTCTGAAATATTTTTGCAGGTGTTAAAAAATGCTTCAGTGAACTTGGCTTAATTGATTTTACATATACTGTAAAAATACATTATATTTTTATAGAACACATGAATATGTTTTTTTGGAAGAGTGTTGTGAGGGCTTTGGTTGATAGTAAGAATTACTCTCTTAGGAAGTTGAATCTAGGGCAGTGCCTGTGGCTCAAGGAGTAGGGCCCTGGCCCCGTATACCAGAGGTGGTGGGTTCAAACCCAGCCCCAGCCAAAATCTGCAACAACAACAACAACAAGAAAAAGTTGAATCTAGCGTGTACTTCTGCCAACTGTCCGTGAGTGTGGTTAGTCCCCACATTTCCAATAAAACTGTGTTTCACCATAAAAAGCAAATACAAACCAAAATGTACCAGTAGGCAGAACATGCTATCTTTTGGAATTACCCTATTTTTTGTTAACTACGGATGCTGATAACTTTTCACATATTGGTGGGCTGTTTAAATTTCCTTTTGGGGGCACTCCACCATTCTAGGAAACCATTAAAGATCCTTCTTCCCATCAGTCCCTTCCTCCTCTCCCATCAGCTCCTCTGCCCAGCAGACACATCCAGAAACCCTTCCCCTTCACTCACACCTTAGTAAACAGCTCTTGGAGCGACAGGACACCTTAGTAAACAGCTCTTGGAGCGACAGGTGGACCCAGCTCCACCTGCCACTGGAGTAAGACTGTGAGGCCCACTCCCAGTGCATAGGAAATATCTTCTGCTGCCCACAGACTGCCTGGTACCCACTGAGGTTGACTCAACTGACATGTAAACCACAAAGCTCCCAACTCAGCTGGATCGAGTTTTACGACAGGATGAAAGTGCAGGCTTTTGGAAGCCCAGTTTTTGGCACTAGTATCCTTTGTCGGAAGGGCCCGCATGTGGGTGGTGATGACCAGCTGTTCTTCTTTCCCCTTAGAGTCAGAGCAAAGGAAGTGAGATCAAATGATAATAGAAGGGATGCCAGTTAGACAAGAGAAGGAACTTATTGCCAAGGAAGCTTGCAGAGTGCCCCACCTAACAAAAGCTTTGATGAGGGTGAGCTATCTGTGGGTTAACTGGATCCCTGCCTGGGAGTAGAGGGTGGGCCTGAGCTTGGGCCTAAGGTGATAAGCTCTGGCTTAGCTCACAAGCGCCCCAGCTTCCTGTAAGCTTGCTACCACCTGACAGCCTGAGGATCTTTCTTGGGACTCTGACCTTGGAGATACAGCCCCCTTTGGGTCTCACTACCTCATCTTCAAAGAAACGATATAATTTGAGGTTAGGTTCCCAGAATCTAAGCAGCAAAGGAGAAGTGAAAAGACATTATATCATTAAAGGCTGATAATTTGTCAGTCTCTTGGCTAGGTGCTTAAAGACTATCTGAAATCTTTATGGCTGCAGGTAAGGAAACTGAGGCAGAAAGAGGTATGACTGGTCCAAGACCTCAGGGTAAATGGAAGAACCGGTCCATACTCAGATGTGCTTTGGCCCCCATGGCTCTCTCCACTAAGCTGTATAATTGTGGCAGAGTCTCCCAGCAGAAAGGGAGGGTATTTAGAAGTATAAACTATATACATCAATTACATCAATCATTTACCAGATAATTGCTTTGACCATCTTAGTATTTCTCAGAGTCCAAGTTTATTTTCCTGATCCAGATGGAGCAAGCTTTGCATGGTTTCCTGAGGCTGGACTTCTACCTGTTCTCCTCATCTTTTGGTTTCTCAGCCCTAACCATCCTCTCCTCTCGTTCTCCTACTTACTCGAACCTGGTAGTAGGTGTTCCAGGGGTCTGGAGGACACAGACAGGGAAGACTAGATAGAAAGCTCCTGTCTAGCTTACTACTCACCACTTACTAGCTGGGTGACTTTGGGAAAATTAGTCGATTTCTCCGTGCTTCCATCTCTTCATCTGTAAAATGGGGACAAATAAAGCATCATTCTCAGAGTTTGGGTATAATGATTAAATCATTAATAGGTTTTCAGCCATTAGAGAAAATAATAACATTTTTCCAAAGTAATTCTAGCTTTCATTATTTAGGTAGAAATCAAAACTTAAATATATAGAAAAAACACAGTGTGCCTCAATTGGCCTAACCTCTCTTCCTCCCTCCCTTCTTTCCTTCCTTCCTTTTCTCCCTCAACAAACATTTGTTGAAAGTCTAGTCACACCAGGCATTAGGCTAGGCAGTGAGGTTTGTGCTTGATTTGATTATATGCTAATCCTAGTGATGATTAATCTTCTCTGCTACAGACAGGCAGGGCTAGGGCTAGTGTAGCTGTGCACACCCCTAGCAGCTTTTACTACTGTCTAAAGCCATCAGGAGAGAGGAACTAACCATAATTTCAGAAATATAAAAAAAAAATTGTAGGCACTATCCAGTCTCATGTCCTCGCAGATGAGAAAACTGATCCCTGAGATGAAGAGTAACTTTGCAAAGTCCCAGAGCCACTTAACCGGAGAGACAGGACTCAAGTCTGTGGTTTCTGGGCGTCTCATAATCCTCTTCCATAAATGCTCCTGTTTTTTTTCTAACAGCCTGGACAGAGTGCTGTAGAGAGCGAGTCGCTGAGAGGCCACATATTGTCTCAGTATCTTGCCTGGAGCATCTCATGCTAAATGTTTCTGCTCAGCTTCTCTTCTGTTCTCGTCTCACAAAATTATATTCACTAATCATGTTAGCATGGGTGGGGCATGGGGGCCACATGCACCTAGTTCCAGCAAAATCCACCCTCCACCCTGCAGCTACTGCTCCCTCTGGCTTGCAGGTGGCTTGACACCTGGCGTGGGAATGGAGACCTCGGTCAAGAGGTTCCAGCTGTCCTCTGAGATGTGGACCATCTAAGGCCAAGGACAAAGGCCTGTTCTCTGAGCTCAGCTGCCTCTGTGGACTCTCTCTCCCTGTTCCCTTGTCCTGTGAGTTCTGCTGACTTGCAGGCAAACCTCAGCCGTGCTCCTGAGAGCCAGAGTAGAGGGTGCAGCCTGTCCCTAATGCACAAAACTTACCCAGGGGCTGAAATGGGGATGTCAAAAAGACCTCTTTCCTCTCCCTTAGACCTACTTTAAAATTATCACCCTTTAGATTTTTTTTTTTTTAAGAGACAGAGTCTCACTTTGTCACCCTCAGTAGAGTGCTGTGACATCACAGCTCACAGCAACCTCCAGCTCTTGGGCTTAGGTGATTCAGTTGCTTCAGCCTCCCAAGTAACCCTTTGGATTCTTATAGCTTACCATTTAAATAGCAAATGGAGTCTGTGGCATGGACACAGAGTGAGAAGCCAGGCCTTGTTCCAGTTCTGACACTTATTAGCTGCCTGACTCTCAGGAAATCAATTGCTTCTCAAGCCCTCAGCCCTCATTTGCAATAACCAGGTGCTTCTCCCATTCTTACCAGCTTGAAAAACTAGGAAGTTTATCTTTTGTATTGAACAACTCTGCAGGTACCCACCAGTCACTAGCCAACCAGGTGTCCCGTGCTCTGGTAGAAGAGATAGGCAGAGCTTCCCAGCTTTTTTTTGTTGTTGTTGTTAAATAAGGGGACCCATAGAAACTGGTGAGTTCACCAGGAGAAACAATTTGGCCACCTGCAGCTTGAAGTGATGTTCTGAGGCTCCAGGCTCTATTCTGAGGCTCTGAGAACTAAAGGTGCCAGGGTCTTGTGACATCTTACAAATGATTGCAGCACAGTGAGCAGAGGTGCTACTAGGATCCAGAGGTTGTCCCTGCTGCTGTTGTCAGCAGAAGCTGACAAACTCACCGGTGGTATGCAATACCCCAAAAAGCCTCGAACAGCTAACACAACACTTGAGTAAGGGTCGTAGTCGTTCAAAGGTGGGGAGGACGGTGTGGTCAAGCAGTCTGGATGGGCTCTCTGGAGGACTAACCGCAACTTAGAAAGGGCAGGTTTGGATTTCCTTAGCATCAAGGCAAGAGGCACAGGGTGCAGAGCACAGAGCCCTACCTTGACAGCTAGGAGCCCAGTTCCCATTCCAGCTCTGCCTCTGAATCACTCTCTGTCCACTCGCTATCTGTCTCTCCTCTTACTTACCATTGGTGGCCGCAGGGTTGCTGAGCTAACCTGGGAGGCTGCCATGATGTTCCAATGAGAGGGTGAGGGTAAAGATCCATGTCGGGAAGGGTCACATTAATATTAGGGATCATCATTAGCCGAGGGTCAGGAAGGCTAATGCGAGCTTCGTGATCATAGAGGGTTTTCCCTGCACCATTCCTTAATGGATGACAAGAGCTTAGAACAGTGCCTGGCTCATAGCAGGGACTTAACAAACCCACATAGTCGCTGAATGAAAGAGAAGGGGGCCTTGGCCAGCTTCCCAGCCTGGGAAAGACCAGGACACACAAGCTGGTGAGTTCAGCTCTATCTCTTAACATGAAACTGGATTCTTTGAGGATAATCTTTGGGTAAAAGTGGCATCGGTCCAGCAGGGAGTCCTTTGCTTTCCTTGGTGACTGACTGCTTCAGCCACTGCCTCTCCAGGGGACCTGGGGCCTTAATCCCCACCCACTGCCCAGAAGCCAGAGTGCTGACCCTGGCCTGGAGGTGGAGTATCATGAGCAGAGCATAGGGAGGTCACTTTTGTCAGGTTATTTGCATGTCCGGCCTGCATATTGAAGAAGAGCTTCTAACTGGGATGCCATTTAGAACTTTATTTTTCTCTGAGTTTTTGATTCTGTTCTTTCCTCCTTTGGCTTGAGATTGAAATAAAAGGCAAGTTTACCTGGAATAAATAACAGACTGGCTGTGTGTTCAGTGAGAGCCAGAAGAGGAGGAGATGGGAGCCAAGAGTGAGAGAGAGAGTGTGCCTGAGAACGAGGCGTCTGCTGGTCCTGCCTTGGGTGGCGGTCTGTTCCCGCTCCCACCTGGGTGTTTTCCTGTGGGAGCCTCCGTCTCCACCTCTCTTCCCTGTGCCCTCTCCTCCTGCTCAGTCCTCATCAGAGATGAAGAATGTGCACATCCCCAGGGACTCTGTGCCCCACAGACCGGGATTCTGGTGACTGTTTTCCCAAAGCAGTTCATACAAATAGCCGACAACCTATAGTCCCCTTCCAGGGACCCAGAAAATGACACCAAGCTTGTGCTCTGTATTAAAAAGGGTTTTCTCCTGTCCAACACTGACTCTCACTCCAGAGAGCAGATTTAGACTTCCTTAGACTCCATAGGTCCCCTCTTCTGATAGACGATACAGGAAATCTGAATTAGAATGGGATTTTCAAAAATGTCAAGAGAGAAGCAGACAATCTAATACACGTCGACATAAGAGAAAAACTCAGATCAATTCAAGGTGAGGGGCGGGGAAACGAGGGAGCAGGGAGAAGGGGAAAAGGGAGGGGGATGGGTGTGCTCCCACTTAATGGGCACAATGTTAGGGGGTATGACACGCTTCTTGGAGGCAGGACACAATTACCAGAGGGACTTTACCTAATAAATGCAAACATTGTAACCTAATTCTTCATACCCACAATTGACCTGAAACAATAAAAAAAAAAAAAAAAGAGAGAGAGAAACTTGCACACTTCTCAAGGAAAGAAAGGAGAAGGGAATATAGACCTGTAGTGACTTGGGACCACGATTCTTCCGGCTCTTCATATTTTCTCGCAGCTTTGAAAGGTGAGTATCATTGTTCCCATTGTACAGATGAGAAGACTGAGACTAAGAGAAATTTATAGACCTGCAGAGATGCGGCAGCCCTGAGCAGCAGAGTATGTCCTCTAGGACTGACTCCAAAGGCTGTGTTCTTTCTACTCTTAGGAAAGAAGGGCACAGAAAGATGCAGAGTTCATAGACCTCCTTGAGCTGTTTGTGATTCCCTTAGGTGGAACCGGTACAGACTTGACCGGTTCAGGTATTATACCAGGGATTCATGCACCATCCTCCATGGTGTCCAACCAAACCTACAGTTTCCCCCGAATGCTGAACCCACAACCTTGTGGAAAGCACAGACACTGAAGGGAGTTTCTGAGGACGATGCAGGAAAATGGTGAAAAAAAGGATAAAAAAAATAAGAGCTGAGGGCCACAGCTAAATAAAGTGGGGTTGCTGGTTGAGAGATGGGATTGTTGCAGCAATACAGTCCCTCACAGTTGCTCCAGCAGAGGCAAGGCACTGGCCTGGAATGCCAGTTTAGGACAAAGGGGGTGGGGTGCAGCTCCCTTCCTGGGAGGCCTGTGTAATTTAAACAGTCCAGTTCCAGGGAATCTAGCTGGAGGCGGGGGAGGAAAACAAACGACTTCTCCAGTCCCTTTTCAAGCCTGGGGTGGTGGAATTTTAAAATGCATATTTGACAACAGATCAGGGCTAAGAGGGGGATGAATTTAGCTACCCGTTTGCATGGAATGAAGTTGCTATGTGTTCTTATAATGACATCAGGTGCCCAGACATGACAGCAATAAATGGTGAGGAATATTTATGTAAACAAAAGAAATATAAATAGAGAGGAGAGAGTAAACTAAATATAAACTCTCGTTTCAAAGTCACTGTGAGAACAGCCAATGCTATTTTCAGAGGGGGGTGTGTACGTGCATGCAGGGGGCTATTTATAGACAGAAGGTTGCATGTAAACTCTGACAGTCTGACGGCTGCTTTCAATGGTGTGTGTCCAGCTCAAGCTGAAGTGGCCTATTGTTTTCTGTGCGTGTTCTCACACACGTCTGCCTGTGCGTGTTCTCACACACGTCTGCCTGTGCATGTTCTCACACACGCATGGCTGCATGGCTTTCCTTCCTGACCATCCCTGCTTAAATCATGTGCATTCCCTAGGGTGGCGTCTGTATCTCGGCATCAGGTCACTTTTGGGATCCTGATGCCCATGACCCAGTCTGTGCCCCCTGTCACTCATTTTAACACACAGGCACATGCACACGGTGACTTGTGTTTCTCGTCCTGCTTTTCTGCCCCTCTCACTATATACCGTGAGCTCCTTGAGGGCAAGACTGTGGCTTGTGTTTGTGAGATAAGCAATAGTAAGTGTGCAAATCTGGTTTGTTCACTCAATTAATCAGGGACCCAATGGGAGTGTGAACTTGAACTATAGCAGTAAGAGGATTTGTTGGACAAGGGGAGATTTTTCTTTCTTCTGATAAGGTTGCTTGAAGACTGAGCCGTGCTGAGTTCTTTCCCAGAGGCAGAGGGATGACAGTGATAATCTCTTAAATTCTGTCCCACCCCCTTGGAGGTCTTGCCTATCTTTCAGCAATTGCTGAAAGCAACTGCTGTCCCAGCAATTATTGGATTATCAACTTCATGCATATTCCCTTGGCTTCCAGGTGATTCCATCTAGAATAACATTCTTCGACTATCCCCAGATCACAGAGCAGTGCATTCCCTCCACAGTGAGAACTGGAGGCTGGGTGAAAAAATTCCTGATCTGTGGGGTCTTTCTTCTGCATGTTTCCCAGTAGGGGGCAGCATCTTCCCGATGTTTCTTTCCTTTGGTCTCACAACCCTTTCCAGCAATCTTAAAAGGAATAAGAGATTCACAGGTAGGACTGTCTTTAGTCCCTGCCATTCGGATTCATTGGGGAAAAGGGATGGGGACAAGGTGGCCTGTGTGCTGGAGAGCAAGTGTCTTCAGAATGGCCTGAGCACGTGGTCCCATCAAAAGGCATCAGATGGCTCCTTGTTTGAGGACATAGAAGAATGTTTGTGCCCAGACGCCTGAGGGGTGCGAGGTAAGAATCAGAGAGGGCTGTCTGGGTGGGAAATTTGGCTGTGCCCTTCTCTCTTCTGTCCTGACCCTTGGAGGGCACACAGTTGTGGGTGAGGCAGAGCCTGAGAGGGCAGGCGGTTAGAACTAGGTCCAGTCCTGAGGTCAGCCTGCTAGAATCTGTCAAGTCCTCTTCCTGCCACTCAAGACAGCCACGGGCAAGAGAAGTGCCTGGGTCCCCCCCATATCAATGGTTTTGCTTTCTGTAGTTTCAGTTACCAGAGGTCGATTACAGTTTGAAAATAGCTGAGAATAGTAAGATATTTTTAGACAGAGAGAAAAAGGGAGAGGCCACATCACATAAGTTTTATAAAGTATATTGTTATTATTGTCCTATTTATTATCCATTATTGTTGGGCCTAATTCATAAATTAAACTTTATCATAGATATGTGTGTACATGTACAGAAAAAAAAATAGCACATGTAAGCTTCAGTACCATCCATGGATTCAAGCATCTGCTGAGAGGCTTGGAATGCATCCCCCACAGACAGAGGGACGGCTGCAGCAGAATTTCATTGGCACCAACACCCAGTCCTACAGTTGGTACCAACCTGGGTAACTATTGCCAAGAATTCTCACCCCCTCAAGATCTTGTAGGGTCTCTGTCCATTGACTTATCTTCATTTTCAGTCAAGCAGGCAGCAGGGCAGCTGAGAGAGGCCTCTTGTCTGGGTATCAGTGCTCCTGGGCAGCAGGTGCCTGGCACTCTGGGTCAGGTAGGAAGAGAGCAGGGAGGATGGGGAGCAAGGCATGGACATGGGAGGTGGGTACCTAGCGCATTCTTTCTGATCTTCTTTCTTTCCGAATTCTACCCCTTCAGAATGCCTTTTTTCTATAAGGTATCATATCTACATAGCTATTAGCAAGAAGCAAGAGGACAGGAAGATACCCAAAGGATGTATCTTCTATGTTTGGGGTCTATTGCTCTTATCTAAAGAATCTGAAGTTGGTGGAAGAGAGATATCAGGAAAAGGGAAGGCAAGAAAAATTATCCAGATGCGATTTGCTTGGGATCTTGGGAGCAGGTGGGGTGTGGGATATGGATAGAATTGTCCTAGGTGACTAAATTTCCACATGGGGTGACACTTACCCCCAAGCTAACCCAGATTCCTCAACTCCGGTCTTGCTTCCAGGAAATGGAGACCAAGATAAGAAAGTATTGCATTAAGGGCTGAAATGGGCCTTCTCACTCAGCAAAGAGCTGCCCCAGGTTGAGCAGGAGGCCGGCCTCACTGCACACTCCACCTAAATAGCACATTTGCAGCGTGCCCTGGGAGCATGGACGGGATGTCCATTTCCTTCCCTTCCCTCTCTGGGCACCTTTGGATGGGCATCCTCTATGTGTGCTGGGAAATCATCAGAAGGGTTTTCAAGCCTCATAAGGCTTTCCCGTGGCCCCAGATGACGTTCTGATACACATTTACCTTCAACTGCTCTTCCGATCAGCGTTCACTCTGCATTTCCTGGGTTTTGTGGTTTGTCAGCTCCTTAACTTTGCTTTCGCTTAGCGGGCGGTGTAAGGAGGAATTATGAGTTAAAAGCCTCCAAACCTCTGGCATGCTGGAACAGTTCCCTGAATGTGGGTCTGTTGTGAACGGCTGTCATCACCCCTTTTATCAAAAACATCTCTTGCCCCCGGGACTATGCTGTGTTTTGAAAGCATTTCTACCCTATGTTGCTTGAGAGAGAGTTTCTTCCATTTCTGTCCAGTTTTTGGAGAGAGATTTTAGCGAATCTCAGTACATCTGATCTCTAGCTCCCCGGGCTGTTTGACTATGGAAATGAACCGGAGCCCTTGTGGTATAATAATCTCTTGCCCCAGTTCCACTGCCAATCTGCCCAGTGATCTGGAGAAGTCACTGCTGATCTTTGAGACCTACTCCCACCAATCTCCTATTGTACCTCTGGAAACAGAAAGAGAATGATTTTTTTCCACCAGTAAGCTGAGAGAAGTTGTCACATTAAGAATACAAACTGAATCGAGTCAGAGTCAAGGAACCAAGGGCTGATGGAGATGGGTTCAGTCAACAGAAAAATACTGAATTGCCATATTGGATGTCTGTCTGCCTGTGTTTAAATGTTCATCTGAGAAAGGGGCCAAGTGTCGGAAAGCATTTAAAATCTGCAAAGGTGGGAAGTGAGGTCCTTTGGGACATGCACTGCTGGTCCTCCAAGGACTGTTGCTCTGACAGCCGTACGTTCCAGAATATATGCCACTGTTGGGCCCCCACCTGGTCACAAGACACCCACTAGGGACTCTGTAAATATTTGAGAAGTGAGTGGATAAGTGACTGTCCCAGGTGTGGGTTGGTGCCATTCAGAGAGCATCGGGAGTGAGGGGAGGGAGGGACCTGGGCAAGAGTCATGACTGCTGCTGGTTAATGGTGAGGATGACACTTAACAAGCACTGAACCATTTGCAAAGCCTCATGCTTATGTGTTTCAGTGACACTCCTGCCCAGAACAGAGTGCCTTCTTCACTGACAAGGAGGGAGACTTGTCCCAAGGAAACAGCTCAAGGCCCCAAAGGGGCAGAACTTCTGCAGGTTAACGATGAAAAAACCTAATATTCATATGCAGCAGACAACCATAAATGGAGGGCCAAGGAAAATTCTGCCTGTTTCTGCTTCTTCCTCTGCTATTGCACCCCTCGGGCCATCCTTTTATGTCTTCATGTCCCTTCAAATAGCTCTGCCTTCATTTTGAATGGAATAAAAGGCAGCAAGACTGACTTCTGTGGGGTGCACAACTCTGGGAGTCTTGACGCATGTGTAGGATCACATAGCCACCACTGCTCCCAGAATGCGGCCTGGCTCCAGCACCCCAAAGAACTCCTCATTCTGCCCCTTTGAGGCTGCACGCACTCCGTGTTCCGAACCCCTGGCAACTACTGATACGTTCTCTACCATCAGAGTTTATCTTCTGGAAAATGTCATATGAAGGAAGTCAAGACTTCTGAAACTAGCTTCTTCCATCAGTGTGATACGTTTGAGTTTTGTGCAACTTGTTGTGTATATCAATAGCTCAGTATATTGAATAGATCATATACTATTATCATCATTGTCATCACAAAGTAGCATTCCATTGTATGGATTTCCCACAGCTTGTTTGTCCATTCACCTATTAAAGGACGTGTTGGGTTTTTTCCAGTTTGGGTGTTTATGAATGGAGCTCCCATAAAGATTCACATACAGTTTTTTGTGAATGTAAGTTTTCATTTCTCTCAGCTGAGGATCTAGGAGTGGGATTCATTTCGTCGTATAATACATCTATGTAATTTTATAAGAAACTGCCAAACTCTTCTCCATTTTGGGTTCCCATCGACAGAGTATATGAGTTGCAATTGCTTCACATCCTTCCACTGCTTCACATTATTAGTATTTTTTTATTGAGCCATTATAATAGTTTCATAGTGATATCTCATTGTGTCTTTAATTAGAATGTCCATTAACGGGTAATGACCCTGAGCATGTTTTTGTGTGCTTACTTGCCATCCATATATTCCTTTGGTGAAGTGACTATTCAAATCTTTAGCCTATTTTTTAAAAAAATTGGTTAATTACTTAATTTTTCTCATTAGTGAATTCTGAGACTTCTCTGTATATTCTTGTTACAGAACCATTATCAGATATAAGTATTGTGCGCAAGTGTTTTCTCACAATTTGTCTGTCATTCTTTTGACAGTATCTTCTAAAGAGCAGAAGTACTCAGTTATGATGAGGTCCAATTCCTTTATTATTATTATTATTAAATCATAGCTGTGTACATTAATACTAACATGGGGTACAGTGTACTGTTTCTATATACAATTTGAAATACTTTCATCCAACTGGTTAACATAGCCTTCATGTCTTTTTCTTTCTTTCTTTTTTTTTGCAGTTTTTGACCAGCGCTGGGTTTGAACCTGCCACCTCTGGCATATGGGGTCAGCACCCTAATTCTTTGAGCCACAGGCGATACCCCATGTCTTTTTCTTAGTTATTGTGTTAAGACATTTATATTCTACATTTAGAGAGATTCACATGTACCCTTATAGGATGAACCATAGGCGGGATCCCACCAATCACCCTCTCTCCACCCATCTCCTCTTTCCTCCCTCTCCCCTCTCCCCATATTCCTGGGCTAAGAGGTCCAATTTCTTAACGTTTTATTTTAAGGGTCTTACTTTTGGAGTTTATCCAAGCAACCCATGCCACTGACTTGCTTTTACACCTTGTCAAAAATCAATTGGTCATATTTGTGGGGGACTTATTCCTAAACTTTCTATTCCATTTCATTGGTATATGTATCTCTCTTATAAAAACCTCATTATCTTGATTACTATAGTTTTATAATAAATCTTGAAATCAGAGAGTGTGAGCTGTCCCACTTGGGTCCTCGCTTTCAGAATTGTTTTTGCATATTCTGGTTCCTTTCATTTTCCATATTACCATATTAATTTTAGAATTAGGTTATCAGTTTCTCTTAGAAAATAAAACCTGCCAGGGATTTTGAATGGATTTGCCGTCTTTACTGTTTGGGTATATATCTTCCCACTTATGGAAGTCATCTTTGCTTTCTTCTCTCAGTGTTTTGCAGCATACATATTGTATATATGTTTTGTTAGGTTTATACCTAAGCATTTTTTAGAGCTATTATAAGTGATATGAATTCTTGCAAGTTTCAGTTTATAATTGTTCACTGCTAGTATCTAGAAACATGATTGATTTTCATGTCTTGGCCTTACATCCTGTGACCTTGCTAAGTTCAATCATTAGTTCTAGGAATTTTTTGTAGATTCTTTAAGATTTTCTATGTAGTCCATCATGTCATCTGCAAATGGAAATGGCTTTCTTCCTAGTCTGAATAACTTTAATTTCTTTTTCTTATGTTATTGCATTAAGAATGCCAGTGTTAGGGTGAATAGAAGCAATGCGTGCGGACACGATTCCCTTGTTCCTGATTATAGAGGAGAAACATCTTGTCTTTCAACAATAAATATAATGTTAGTTATAGGCTTTCTACAGATGCCCTTTATCACATGAGGAAGTTCCCTTCTATTCTTAAATTGATGAGAGATTATATTACAAATGGATATTGAATTTTGACAAATGCTTTTTTCTATGTCAATTGATACTTTTATATCTTGCATTTTTATGCTTTAGATGTTAATAGGACGAATTATACTGATTGCTTTTGACTATTTCATTCCTGGAATAAGCCCCATTTTTTTTCATGATAAATTGTTCTTTTCATATCTGGCTTGTTTTAAACCTTATTTTGGCTGTCTACTCCCTGTGACATAGCCAGTAGGTTGGCTTTTAAAAGTGTCACCATTTTCCTAGGCATCAGTTCCTGAGATGATTGAACTGAGAGTTCCCGGAGGTCAGCTTTTAGAGGGTGGAGACAGTGCGGTGTGCATGTGGGCAAGTTGAGAGGTACTGTGCTAGAACAGGCATCTTCTGAATGTGGCCCCAGAAGACCTTGTCCATTCCTTGGCTTCTGTACTGCTGTATTCCCATTCATTCCTGGGAGAATTTCCCCTTCCTTGTCCATTCCCGAGACAGGGACTCTGTGCAATTTTAAGCTCCAAAAGACTAATCTAATAGAGTAATCTCTACTCATTCAATCACTAATTTGACAAATGTTTATTGAGAACCTATTATGTATCAGGCATTCTGTTCAATGCTGGGGATGCTTTAGTGAGTAGATTAAAAAACTTATAGTTCCAGACTTTGGTGGGGGAAGCAGACATTGACCAAATAGACACACAAATGCCAACAGGAGAGAGCTGGTGGGCTGTGGTAAGCCACTTTATTCTCATATATTATTTTTCTACATCAAAGTGATAAATTAAAAATTATGTCCCATTACAGTTCCATGTAAATCTTGACTTTTAAGACCCCAGTCAGGGTAAGGATTTTGCACATGTTGGCCACACAAAGTTTGACTTGAGGACAAACTAAGGGAAAGAGGACAGCTCCATGACCACGTGAGACAGACCCATTCACATGTTACCTCTCATGCTATAGGACATCTTCAGCTGAGAGATTCTCTGGAAGCAAAAAGATCAGGTATTTTGAGAAACTGCAAGAAATGTATGGGTAGCCCAGGGAGGAGGAGGGGGACGTTTGCAGGCTAGTCTGACTCTGGAAATTCCAGTTTCTCCCACTTACTCACGCTGGGATCCCAAGTTGCTAAGTGACAGAGGAGAAGTAGGAGGAAGAAAATATGGTGAAAATGTAAGTTGGGAAAGGAGTATTGGTGATGTCCCCTGGTATTCAACACAAAGAATTTAGGTATGAGAGTCCCTGAGCTTCCATGGGAGTAGAAGTTGGATGTTAGGACTAGGAGCATCTCTGGAATCCACCAGTCCAGTCTCCTTTAAAAATTAAAATAAAAGTGAGACTCCAAGAGGGAAAGTGACTTGAGCTTAGGAGTTTGAGACCAGCTTAATCAAGAGCAAGATCCTGTCCCTAGTAAAAATAGAAAAATGAGCCAGGCACTGTGGCAGGTGCCTGTACTCCCAGCTACTCTGGAGGCTGAGGCAGAAGTATTGCTTGAATCTGGGAGTTTGAAGTTGCTGTCTACTAAGCTGTTACTAATGGACTTTAACCTGGGGAACAGTGAGACTCTGTCTCTAAATAAATAAATAAAAGTTGGGACAGGGTCATAAAATCACAGAGACAGTATCATCTCTGGACACCGATAGAGAAAGAAGAAAGTTGGACAAGATAGCAATTCATGATCTAACATTGTAACTTTCAAATTGTATGCTTTTTACTGACAGCATAATTATTATAACCAATGTTAGCTGAATACTTACTATGTGCTGGGAAATTTTCTACATATCCAACTAATTGAATTTTTTTGTTTTTTTTTGTTAGATACTAGATTTATCAATTCTTAATATTATATGGAGGACCTTTTGTAGAAGTTGAATAAGTTAGGAAGAAAGTTCTAAGGTTTTGACAAAAAATTTATAAGTCCATTTCTACACTGTACGCCAGAAATTACGTACTTACGTACACATGTGTAGATAACAACTAGAAATATATAAGGGACACACGTTTTTTTCTGAACCTTTTCAGGTGGTTATCAAGCAAAAAACAAACAGATCAAAAAAAAAAAAAATAACTCTAGCCCAACAGGTAAAGGGCACCACCCCTGGGCTAAGCTGGTGGGCAGGAGAGACCTGACTTAGGGACCAGGAAGAGAGACAGCTAAGTGAATTGTTTTCCTTTTTTTTTTTTTTTTTTAGAGACAGAGTCTCACTTTGTCACCCTCAGTAGAGTGCTATGATGTCATAGCTCACGGCAACCTCCAGCTCTTGGGCTTCTTAGGTGATTCTCTTGCCTCAGCCTCCCAAGTAGCTGGGAATACAGGCACCCACCACAACACCTGGCTATTTTTTTGTTGCAGTTTGGCCAGAGCCAGGTTTGAATCCACCACCCTTGGTATGTGGAGCCAGTGCCCTACTCACTGAGCCACAGGTGTCGCCCTTTTTTTTTTTTTAACAACCCTATGAGATAGGTGTTAATGTTATTTCCAGTATCTGAATAGGAAAACCTCAGGTACATGGAGGTTAAGTCTGCTCCCTGAGCTTGCACAGTCAGTAAACAGCAAAAGTGGAATTCAAACATAGGTGATGTAATTTCCGAACCAGCCACTTAGCTGTGTGCTAATATGTTTCCATACAAATAGGTGCTCCCTCCCATCCTTATCCCTCACACAAAGAATTCCATACTTGCTAGAACCCAATTTGTTGCTCCCACTAGCAACCTGATACCTGCAACATTAGGAAACTTGACCATCCTGGGGTCTTTAAGGTAGGCCTGGGAATAAAAAGCCTGAGTGCTGTCTTTTAAAGGAAAAGTTCTGGTTCTAAAAACCATTCATGCTGAAAAGAAAGCTGACCACTGACCCCAATTACCAGTGTTTCCTTCTTTCACTTACTCTTCTGCCCTGGGCAGTGTGCCAGGATCTATAACACATACTCATTCCCAATTCTTTTATAATCCTGTCCTGCCATTGTTAGCCTTCTGGGTATTACTCAGTGCCCATAAAGTATATTAAATTAGTTTCTGCTGCCTACTTGACATTTATATTTGAGAGGCAACTCTGTGATGGGGAAGAGAGATTGCCTGGAAAAATGCAAAGTTAATATCGAGTTGAGAGACGGGTACGAGCTTCTTGTGAGTACGCAGGGTGTATGCCTGTCCACTTGTCTGATCGCATCTGCCTGCAGCCTGTTGGGATGGCCACCAACTCCCCTCTCTAGGAATCTGAGGTTGATCCACCTGAAGGCTCTCTTCAAACAGCATGGACTTGAAAGATTTTCCTCCTGCTCCGAAAGCCCATGCCCTGTTGAGTTCTAAGAAAAATGGCAAGGAAGTTTCTTTGCACACCCTTCAACAAGGCTCAAGGAAAATAGGAGGGTCCAAAAAAGAGCCAAATACGCCACCTGTGGCATCAATTTTGCCATGTATTGTGCTTCCCATAGCTACTAGCTTGATTTTGTTTGTAGAGGTCAATGTTGTCCCTTCTGATCTCATCCCAACTTCTGGGCATGGGAAAGGGATAGTGTGGAGGTGGAAGAGGTGATGGGCCACACACTGGGGTAGTCGCCACAGGCAGTTGAAATGGCTGCAATACTCCCCATTTCCATTGTTGCTACATTTCAAAGTATTTTTGCTCAGGTTATTTATACATCGACTCACAAAACATTGATTGAATGCCTGCTATGTACCAAGTCTAGTACGTATTCCAAGGCCTGCTCTTGGGATATAATAGTAACAAAAACACACAAAAGACGTTTGTCCTCATGAGCTTACATAGAGGAAAGGTATCTCAAGTGCTTCTCATTATCTATCATCTGTCAGGGAGAGTAGGCAAAGATCCATTAGTCTCATTTTATGATTATGAGGAAGAATGTGAGGCTCAGAGAAGTTAAATGTTCTGCCTGGGGCACAGCTAGACAGTGGGAGAGCACTGGAGAACAAACTTAGACTACCCGAATCCTTGTCCATTGGTGTTTTGACTGTACTGATTGAACCATGGCATGAAGATGGCACGGAAACTCGTGAAATCATTTCACTTGTCACCGTCCATTCCCTTCCTTCTACTCCAGGCCTCTCAGGGGAATCCCATGCCAAGTGAAGCAAATTCCACATGTTCCGAGGCATCCATCCATCCATCCCAGTGAACCACGGTTCTTCCTGTCTTGAAGTTCTGTTGTGTCTTATTCAAACCCTCTGTGCTACAAGCTCAACACCTCCATTGTCTTCCATTCTATGTGGAGGTGAAACAAGGCACTTTTATAGGACCCAGCAATAATTCCCAAAGCACCTTGTCCCTAGAACCATGGACATACGTCTAAACCCAATCCTGAATTGTTTTTTACTCAATTGACAAGCAAAACGTAGTGAGGAGTTAGTCATTTTCCCCTATTTTAGTTCCTCTGACATAGTTAAAATGACTGCTTTATTTATGTAGCCGAAATTTAATGGCTAAAACAAGATTTAAGAAGTAACGCTAGGAGCAGTTGGTAAGTTCATGGGGGAGGCTCCATGATTTATAGTCAGAACGAAGCTTTGGCAAGCTGCAGTTCACTAAAACAGGGTTTCGAAAATGAATGTTCGAAAATGGAATAAGGAATGTTCAGAGCAGTTTTATCACGGTGGAAAGAGTATGGGATTTGAAGTCAGCACCGTATCAGTCTCAGGTCTGCTGTTTAATAGTTACCTTGGGCCAGTCATTTAAAACTTTCTGAGCACCGATCAATGTCGTCTATTAAAGGCAATACTAGTAATACCTTGAGAGGTTTCTGTTAAAGGAAGTGATAGAATACTTGTAGAAGAGACTTCTCAGCCACATGTGTCTTGTAAATGTTAGTTATTGCTGTTGTTCTGGGTCTAGTTATTGCTGGACGCAGAAGTGAGTAGTGCAGACACCGTTCTGTCACTGTGCTCTGCTGCGCTCTGTTCTATCACGGGCTGCTTGTGGACTTGGTGTCTCCCACCTCCAGAGTACTGAAATGATTTGCCTGTGGTTCCTCCTTTTACCCTTCCTAATGTGAGAATGACACTTAGCCCATTTCTCACGCAGGAAGTTAATAAAGCTCTGGCAGGTATCTCCATAGCAGCAGAGAGTGTTTTCTTTGCCCCATGTCCCTAGTTCTGGGAACAGTTTCTTTTCTATTGTAGGTGCTTTCAAAAAGATGCCTGGAAAAGATGAACACATCTGTAACTAATGTCTACACTGACGAGAGAAAGAGATCAGCAAGAATTTTGTGTAAATACAATGCAGATGCAACGATTGAGCTTTTGACTGGAGTAGAGGTGTTGAGACTAATGCTGGAAGAATTTAGGAAGGCTTTCCCCGCCCAGAGCAGGTGATGTGGCCTCAGCTATAAGGCAGAGACCTGTCCTGTGATGTCTGCTTAGCTCCAATGTCCACCCAACGCCCCTCCTTTTCCCAGGACTCTCCTGCAAAGTGAACATTCATGGTCCCACAGCATCCTGGCATCCAAGAACTGTAAGGGCTCTTAGACTCTAACCTGGCTGAACCTTTGCTTATACAGACAGAAAGTTAAGGGTGAGAGAGGATTCCTCAGAAGCAGAACAGAAACCAGAATCCAGGCCTCCAAATTTCCAGTGGAAGGCCTCTTCTCCTTCCAGAGGAAACATTACATTATTTAAAAAAACAAATGCTTATTTTTTGCTTGGAATTTTGCCTTACTTAACTTTGTTCAGTTGTGGGGAGAAGATACGTTTCTTTCAAAATGTGGTGGTGATCTTGATCAAAGGGAAGCTCTTGATCACTTAGAGATCAAGTGATCTTCCTTGTGTTTCCTAACCAGGTCTTGGTGTAAGATCTGACTGAGACAATGTCCTTGTCCAGCCCGTGTGTGGGTTTCCTTTCTTCCTCTGATTGTCAAACTGACATAATAAACTTCAATGTTAACTAAATAAATCACTGGATCTGAGGTAGAAATTTTACTGAGACATCATTGCCCCCACACCACGCTGCGTAAAGGACCCTCAGCATCACACAATGGCATTCGGCAAAGGACTCTATATGGGAGACAGCTCTCTCTTTCTCCCTTACCATCAAACATGGCTGGCAGGCTACAGAATAGATGTCAAGGAGTGCTTATGAGAAAACCACTAATTCCTTCAAGTATTTGGATTGCACATGGTTCGTGGAGCTTGAATCAGCCCAGGAACTGTAGGGTGAGAGTCCAGAGATGCACTTAGATTAGAGTGGACCTCAAGCAGAAGGCACTGGTCTACAGTTGTTAGTAGAGAACTGTGCTCTGAGACAGGGAGTGGATTTATGGACTTGCCAATGTGTCCTATCATCTCCTTTGTCATTCTCAGGTTGAAGAACACACTATCCTCATTTCTTTCCTATTTTTAAGAATATTATTTTGTGAGCTGTTTAAGAACAAGGACCTGCTCCCTCTCTTGGTTCTATGTGCCCCATGTTGGGGCCATCTGGTAAATAGATGGCCACGTTTTTTTGTTTTTCATCCCAGCTTCCCTATAGCCCTGCAGAATAAAGGTAAAGATGGTCCAAAAACTAGAGATGTTTTAGGGAGAGTCTTATTAATAACTCTAGTTTATTTAAGTTTCAGCAGATAAGAAAACAAAGGCCGAAAAGTTGAGCCTGGTCAGTCTGCTGAGGAATTGAGATTGCTGGTGTGCTGGCCCCCTCGGGAGATAGAACGCTGCTCCCACACTCAGTTTAATTAGAAGCCTGGCGAACGGCCAGAGACTTGGAAGAAAGATTATAGATCCATTAATTAGGGTCATGTTTACACCTCTATTGTCAACTGTAATGATTGGTTTAACCCAAGGTCTCCTTAGTTTCTTATGATTGTTATTGCTTGGCTGGAGTTTTACAGTTACAAATGAGGAATCTATGTGCAAGCCTCTGTATATCCCAGCAGGGGCCCAGTCTGCCACTAGATTTAATATAAGGGAAGTTTCCCTTAAATACTCGTTTTAATCTTCAGTCATCTTTTATTTCAGGACTATAAACTGGGCCAATTCAGTATCAGCTGTCCTTATCTATCGACAGATAACCTACATTGAGAATATCAACAATGAACACACAGCATACTCATAAAACAGTTTCAAGTTTTCCAAGGGTTTGGGGGCCAGTGGCACCTTTGACAGGATGCTATGGAATCTAATTTGGCCATATGACAGGAAATCTTTCTAAAGCATTCCAGAGATGCAGTGATGAAATTTGGGAGGTTCCATGGCCAGCAACTCTCCCTCCCCTTTGCTTTCTGTGGTTACTTTGAGGAGAGTTGACTGCAGATTTGAGGACTGAAGAGAGAGAAAAAAAGAGAGAGAAGAAGAGTACAAGAGCATTCTGCTGCTGCTTGGGGGCTGTCTTGCTTTCTAGTCTTGTGTTGGGGATGTCACATCATAGGGGGCCATTACTAAGTAAGGGAGGGTCACAGTAAACCTTTGTTGGTCTGCTCAGGCTGTAGTAGAGATTGGGGAAGAGCACTAGCATGGATCATTCCTAGCAACTGGGTCCCAGGAAATGGTTTAATTTAGACACAGACACAAATTACCCACACTTCTGAGTATTTCTCTTTCCCTGGGACACTTATATTCTGCTCAATGGATGCAGCCTTTTTTGATGAGGGTTAGAAAGACTCATGGGAGTCTTACAGGGTCCTTACAGGGTCCTTCTCCATTCCACAGGCTCAGTCTTGTGAAACGGTTTCATGTATAGAACTTGGTTAAGGGATCATGATTTTTATCATGGAGTCTAAGCCCAGCCTCTGTCCACAAACCTGGGGTTTGTAGATTACTAAATCAAGTTGTATGTAAATGATTCACTTATCTCTTTCGGGACTAGTATCCTCCTGATGAATTAGCCATCACTTAAAATCCCTGTGGCTGAAACCATTCTAATAAGTATACAGCCCATGGTGTCTATTATGATAACCGTCATCTTCCTCGTTGACCGCACAGTCCCTGTGGAGGTTAAGAGCTACTATTTGGTATTTGTCATGCTGAGATTTTTCCCAAATCCACTGAATTTGGAAAGCACACTTCAATAGTAGTATGTCTCATCGGGTTCTTGCCTAAAGAGAACAACCTCTCAAGATGCTGAATTAAAGGTATTCCTCCTCACCAATACACTGTCTAACGTGTTGGTGAATGGGACATTTTTAGATTCCAGAATTAAGGAATTTGAGGCATTCACACATGATAAAGCTATTCCAGCATCTTCATTTCTCAAATTATTCCATTTCTTTATTTCTATAGTACAGCAAAGAATTTCTGGCATATAAACTCTATTTTACTTGAGGCACCATTTAGTTGAGATCTCAATAGACCAACCAAAAATATAATTAGGATCAAGCTCAGCTGTTAAGGCCTGCATGCTGAATCCATAGTAGAGAGTAAATGAATGCATATTAATAAATTCATCCTCATCTAAAAATATGTTCCTCCCTCCTTAATCTAAGACACTCGGAAGCTATCCCTTCGTATAGTTTCCAGATGTATCTAATGCAAATTAAGGAAAGGTGTACAAGACTTCTTTGGGGGTTGATTTGTTATTCACTCTTTGGAGTATTTTGGGATCTGGTTATAGTTATAAGTCAGGAGATAATAAAGAGTAATTGACATGAGCTATGGGGAGAATTGACTCATCGAAGGAGTTACATGGCTTTCAGGCAAAGCTTCACAAGCTTATCAAACAGGGGAGGAGGAGAGTCTGCCTCTGCTGATGGTGACAGGAATGCCTCCAAATGCTCTTAACACTCCCGTGTATCCCCATCCAATTCTCAGCTTCCCAGTCCTTCCTAACCATGCCCTAGCTCTCACATATGACACCTCCCGAGGTTGTGAATTCAACTGTTGTAAATTGGCAGCCCATAGGATCAAACTGTGAAATTGTTTTTATCTGAGCCCTATGCCTGCAAGACATAAGAGATTCTTTTAACAAGGTCATACAACACTCTGGAGCTTCATTATGCGCCTCAAGCAAAGAATAGGGATTTCGTCTTACCGTAGTCCTCGTCACGCCATCTAGAAGCCTCCATTCCACTGCAGGTTCCTAGATGTCCTTACGTCATCCACGCTTCTCCAAAGCAGTGGACACTCAATCTCCCAAAACCTTGGCTTCAATGAACACAGCCTTCTAAGTAACCATAGGCAATAATTCAATTAGGTGTCTGTGCTGCGACGCATAAAGGGCCAAATTAACGTCACTTAATCACTTAATATTAAGTGGATTTCCATTGTCTTTTGTCCCATCTGAGCCTAATTCCCCAATTTACCTCAGATTCCTGGATAGCACTGTCTGCTTCCAATTTCTGTATTATTTAGAGTTTGGGTTACAAATGACAAAAAACAACTAAGTTAATTTAAACAATGTAACATTTTTAGGACAAACTGCCAGACACCAGCACATCCTGCACAGGCCACGCTCAAAGGCTTTCCATGTAATGCTCTGCGGTCCCCGTCCTGAAATCCTTCCTCTGATCTCCTCGTGTGTGTGTTGAAGGGAGCTCCCATGGAACAAGGGAGCAGGTGCCACAGCTTGGAGCTGCACCTCAGGAGTGACCAAGGAATGCATGCTGAATGTTTAATCTTTCATGTAGCCCCTGAGGATATTCAATCTGGAAAAACACTCTTCTGTGGCCCAAGGAGGCTGAACAATGTCCATCTGTGGCCAGGGGCACCAGACCCTTCTGAACACAGTCTCCTTGTGTTCTGCTGCCTGGCCACCTCCCTCTCCCTTCTCACAACTGTAGCTCAGGGGAGGTTTGGGGGTTTGTTTGTTTTTTGAGATAGTGTCTCATTTTGTTACCCTCAGTAGAGTTCTGTGGCATCATAGCTCACAGCAACTTCAAACTTCTGGGCACAAGTGATTCTCTCGCCTCAGCCTCCCAAGTAGCTGGGACTATAGGCACCTGCCACAATGCCCAGCTAAGTTTTTAGAGACGGAGTCTCGTTCTTGCTCAGGATGGTCTTAAACTCCTCAGGAAATTCACGAACATTGGCCTCCCAGAACACTAGGATTGCAGATGTGAGCAACGGTGCTTGGCCCTGTAGCCCAGGTTTGAAAAAATACCCAAGAGGAGTTCCTCCTGAGGGCTCCAGAGGAAATCTCTCCCCAGACACAGAACACCTTAAAGGTCCTGGCGGAGGTTACTGCCCAGTTCTTCCTTGTGTTCTTACCTCCTTCAAGTACCACAGAAATGCGTATGACAACATGCCCACCCCACTGGGCTTTATTTTCATTGGGTGTCTGCCTTTTGTCATGTCCTCTAATCCCCTTTATCTGCAGACAAATTCATGTGTAGGTGTCTAATGAACTGATATGAACCCTGCTTTCTGTTTCGTTCTGCTTTGTTCTTTTCTCCTTCAGTGAATTTTCAGGTTTTGTGCTTTCTGCATGTCTTCCCCCAGCCTCTCAGGTTGGAAAGCCCAGGTTCCCAGCTGAACTACAAGTTCTAGTTCTCCTGACAAGTCTGGCCCTATCCTGTAGGATGTCCCTGTACTTCTGGGCCCAGAAAGGGAGAAGCATTTGAGGAAATAGTTAACTCTTTCAGACCTGAGGCTCGGCATCAGGAAGTCACTCCATCCATGCTCGGCATGCAATGTAGATATGATGCTGTCACCACTGAATAGTCATCAATCCAGCTCAGGGGATAGATCTTGCCTTCCTTGTTAGATTTCCCACCACTTGGGGTTGGGACGAAGTGTTTCCACTCTGGAACAACCAGTCCAATTTGCATGGCCAGAAGCACAAAGCCTAGAGGGCTTTCTAACTGAGAGACCTGGGTGAGGAAAGGCAGGAAGTTGACATCAGCAAGGGGACACTCTGCACAGGGGCGCTCCTGGTCATTGCCCTCCAGTGTCTCACCACATCTCATCTCACCTGCTCTTTCTTCAATAAGTTCATAATATAAGAGCTGTTTTCATAAATAAGAGCTGTTTTACTCTTTCAAAGATGAGCTACGAAATCTGCAATCAAACTGTTAAAAAATATGCTTAACAAGTCAAAAAACTTGGTTAACTGCAAAACCAGAACAAATCTAGAGAGTGGAAACTGTCTCAAATCTTCTGCCTCAAACAAGTTCCTTCTCCCAAAGTGCACATTGTGGTCAGAAATGAAAGGCAAAGCTCCATCTCGTGACACACTGGAGCCCACCAGCACGGCCCGGAGACTGTCTCCAGGGGGGTTGGGGGGATAGGTGGGGGTAACTGGTTGAGACTTGCCAGGCTGGAAACTCAGACAAAGGAGCTGGCATAAATGGGAACATTTGCCACCTTGTCATTAACCCTCTTTGCCCAGTGTCAGACAGATGTTCTAGTGTCCCTAGAAAGCCAAGATGGCATAGGGGAGGAAGCACAGAACTGGAGAAATTTTACAGGCAAGCGGAAGAGAAGATGGCCCAGAATGACAGGAAAATGTTTCAACCCTTCATAGTTTGATTCCTTTCTTCATTTGAGAAATAATAATTGAACATCTACTTCTATGCAAAACTGAAGGTCTAAACAAAAAGAGAGAGAAAAGAGAAATTAAATACCTACAGGCATTGAACTAGATGTGAACTAGATGTGCTGGGGTACAGTGGTGAGACCTGTAGATACATTCCTTGCCTCATGAAGTTATACCCTAATGGGAACACAGACACCAAGCAAAAGACTTAAAAACTGGGTTCGGTGCAGTGAAAAATCATAGAGTTCTACATGAAAGTCTTTGTAGGATGCCATTTTGATTGACGGGATCAAAGAAGGTCTCCCGGAGGAAGAGATATTCTACGACATGACCAGGAGGATAGGTGTGTGTGTCAGCAGAGTAAGGACGGCACATTCTAGGCAGAGACAAGGGGAAAGTAAAGGCCCCAGGGAAGAAGATTGCCTGAGACATTTGAGAAACTGAGGAAAGACCAATGTGGCCACAGCTCTGTGGTAGGCTTGGAGGGGCAAGCAGGGATTGGGTTATGCAGAGTCATTTGGGGACAAGGTATGAACGTTGGCATTTTACCCTAAGCAAAATTAAAAACTGCTGAACTTTGTTAAGGTGCCGAGAAATCACTCTGACTTTGCATTGGAGGGAAGGGGGAACGGCAGTGGGAGGCTGTTAGCTCAGTGTCACAAGAAACAGAGGTGACCTGGGAGTGTAGAAGTACATGCACCTAAGGCTTTCTCTGGTTGAGGAACCAACAGAACTCAGGGATGAATTGGAAACTGCACAGAAGCAAGAGGGAGGTGTGAAGAACATTTCCCAGGATAAATGGATAGTTGATAATGCCATTTATTAAATGGGATTACAGCAGTTTGAGGAGGAAAATCAATCATTAACTGTCGAACATGTAAATGTAAACGGTGAGAAGTGTATGCAATATCTGGAGTGGAGATGTCATGAAGACGGTAGGAAGCAAAGCTTTGGACATCAGAGGGGTGAGGTGGGCAGGGGGTGCGAAAGGCATCTTTGGTATATAACCTTTTGAGCCACAGGGTAGATGAGATGGCCCTAGACTAAGAGTGTTGGGTCAGAAGAGAAGAGAATATAAGTCTAAATTGTTAACAACTCCAATATTTAAATTTAAAATGGCAAATATATGGTACAGGTACTTATCTATCATTCTCTCTTCCTCATCTAGATAAATATTTCTAAAAAATTATAGCTCTCTTTCCTACTGGGCCAAAATGAGAATTTGAATCGTTCTCAACACAATGCTACAGAAGTCTCTGCCAATAGATCAGTATTGGCAAAAGAGATAAAACCTGATTGACTTTCTGGCTTTTGTTCAAGGTTACTAAAATTTTTAAGAGTAGATATTTCTTTTTAACATCAAAATATTTGAACAATCTCACATAGTGGTAGTTGTACTTTTATTGATCCAGGCAATCGACTGTACTGATTGTTCAGAAAATGCCATAGTGGCCTCCAGACTCAAGGGCCACCCACTGGGAAGCATGGATCCAAGGAAGCGATTCTCAAAGGGTGCTTCCTGGAACAGCAGCACTAGAATCCCCTGGGAACTTGTGAGAAGCGTGTATTCTCAGGCCCCATCCCAAACCTACTGGGTTATAAGCCCTTTAGATGATTTTGACGCTAGCTAAAGTTTGAGGAGTATGGCTTAAGAATTAACTAATTCATGCACCACAGAGGAAGCAAGCTGACTTCTTTTCTTCCTCCTGCTCTCCTTCTCCTCCTTCTCCTCTTTCTTCTTTCTTCTTCTTCTGCTGCTTCTTTTTCTTCCCCTTCCTCTTTTTCTTCTTCTTCTTCTTCTCCTCCTCCTTCTTCTTTTCTTCTTCTTTCTTTTTGATTAAGACAGAGTCTTACTCTGTTACTCCAGGCTAGAATGCTATGGAATCAACCTAGCTGGCAGCAACCGTGAACTAGGACCTGTGCTCAGGTGATCCTCCTCGGCTTCCCAAGTAGCTGGAACTACAGGTACCTACCACATTGCTTGGCGAGGCTGACTTCTTCAATCTGATCATTTTAAATTCCACCTGGAACTATGTCTGGGGGTTTTAAACTTCGCTATATTTTTTTTTTTTGTGGTTTTTGTTGGCTGGGGCTGGGTATGAACCCACCACCTCCGGCATATGGAACCAGAGCCCTACTCCTTTCAGCCACAGGCACCACCCACTATATTCCTAATGTCTATTAAAGTCCCTGGGAAAAATCAAAGATACTTAAAATATATATACTAATGGAATTATTGACTGAATGCAGGACTATAATAGATGCTGAATGATCTAAGTAGGGGCTGAACAAGGTGGGTCCTGCCCTCAAGAAGCTCCATGTTTTCTCCAAAGTATTTCATGGTGACAACAAGGTCAAAGCCATTTTTTTTTTTTTACCCAACAATAATTCCATTCAAAGCATTTGAGCATTAGATGTCTCTCAGTACTAGAATCACAAAGATGAGAAGGACATTGAGATGGTCATCTCATCGTCTCATAGGTAAGCTAAGCCCTGGCAGGTGAAGTGACTTGCCCACGGTCACACATTTAGACATAGCAGAGGTCCCCTAATTCATCATGGCCTATAAAACACAGTGATTGTGGAGTCAGACAGAATCCAAGTATCCTATTTATTAGTTCAATGATCTTGAGCGAGTTTCTCTGAGTTTAAAATTCCTCATCTGTGGAATGTGAATAATAATTAATAGACTGTTGTAGAATTAGTATGAGAGCCCAAGTGCCATACAAAATTAATTTTAGTTTTCTTCCCTACTGTGTATCCTGAGAATCTCCCCTCCCCCCCCAAAAAAAAATATAGCTATATAAAATTCTTAGAAACTGTGAACATTACTTATTTGGAAAAAGCTTTTGCAGTTGTGATTAAATTAAGTCTCTTAAAGGAAGGAGCCTCTCCTGAATTATCTGGGTAGGACTTTTAGAAGCAATCACATGTATACTTATAGGACAGACACATGGCAAAGAAGGAAATGTGAAGACCAAAGGAGAGATGGGATGATGCCCTCACAAGCCAGGGAGGCCAGGGCAGTCAAGGGAGAAGGCTGAAAGAGACAAGGGAGGATTCTTTCCTAAAGCACCCAGGGAGCACAGCCCTGCCAGTTCTGGATGTCTGACCTCCAGAACTGAGAGAACAGGTTTCTGGCAGTTTGTTACAGCAGCTTCACAACACTAATACATCTTATAAAACTTCAGCAGTAGGAAAGCTTCCCCTGAAATAAGGAAGTGGTTGTGAAGTGTCCTAATCCTTGCTGCTATCTTTGAGCTCTTTTTTATATCACCCCCAGAATGTCTGGGCTGCTGTAAACTCAGAGATTAATTTCAGAGCACAGTGATTGGAAGGCAAAGATTGGCAAATGAAAGGAGGCCAGAGGAGAAAAGTGTGCATCAGAGGAAGCTTGTATAGGACAACTCCAAATGCCAGTCACACTCCTCCCTAGCTCTCAGAGAGTGTGTTCCCAGGACCAGATACTAGCACCAAGATAAACGAGGTTAGGTGATATTCCCTCTTCCTCCAGAAGAGAAACACCTACCATAAATTTTGTATAGCTATCAGAAGAATGGCTGGGATCCCTTGAAGTCTACTAACACTCATGGCCTGAAATCACAGATGGCACGATTTGGGACTTTTGCCTGCTTTGATAAGAGGCAGTTGGGCAGAGCCTAGTGTGGGAGATGGTGGACATGGGAGAAGGAATTCAATCCTACTTTCCAGCTCAAAGGAAATAAATCTGGATGGAGGGGGCAGTACTCAGACTCAATTGGTAACCCAAGATAGAAGAAAAACAGGTTCATTAGGGGCTGCCACATGAATGGGTCAGCAAGTGTCCATTCACTTTATCATCAGTAGAACTTTCTGAACACAGCACACGAGATGTTTGTCCATGGATTTCCTGAATCTTCGGGATCAACATTTCACCTCCCTGTCTGTTGTACCTCTTGTTTCTTCATTCCATTCCTCTGAAGAACATTGGAAACTATTCCTCAGCTGATGGCAAGACTTTCTCCCACCTTTGCTCAAAGAGTTTCAAGGGACCTGCCAGGTCAACTGGATTGGGCCATCTCTCTACAAACACACCCCTTGGTTTTTACCCTCTATAACTTGAATCCTTTAGTGTCCTTTGTTAAGCAAAGCAAGAAATTACAATTTGTGGAGAAATACAGATCCCCAGGCCCTTTTGTTTCTTCCTAGAGACTTAGAGAGTCTCTGTGTCATTTTAGAATTATCTTCTTCTTGACTATAATTATTTCATGCTAAAATATTTTTTCGCTGCTTTTTTGGTGGTCCTCTCACTGCTCTGGGTTTCTATTTCTGCCTTAAATTTTTTGAGTGAGCCTAACCTCACACTTCAATGATGCGTCTAGACTATGAATGGCACAACCACTAATGCTATTTATTTGTCCTTTTCTGGCTTGTGTGTGTGTGTGTGTGTGTGTGTTAATACCAGGCTAATGAGACGTCTCTGGTTGGTTCTTAGATCATTAAGCTACTGTTTCTTTCTTCCCAAAACTTTTTTTTTTTAATAAATATATATTCGGCCATAACCCTATTTCAAAGAATGGAAATAGAGGCCCAAGGAAGTTAAAATTCTTTATTCAAGATCACATAATAAAAATTGTGGATAGAATTTCAGAAATTTGTGTTCTGGGTGTCAAGTTCCCCATCAGTATCTTCTGCTAGGAACACCAGGGTTCCGAGTCTTTGTTAAATGCAATTCTGCCTAAAATGTTTAGATCTGACAGGTCACTGACCTGGCTGAGGGTTTTCTCACCATATCCTCTAAATAAATCCTACATACCAACTTCTGTCTCTTTTCAAATGGGACAAACTGGTCTCATCTTTACTCAGCTTATTTCATTTCTAGCATGCAATATATACAGACATGTGTCTTTTTATATTTTCAATAATAACTGGAAGTTTTCCATGTAGAAATACCATATATTTCCGAAGAATTATTTCTATGTATTTCATATTTTGTGTTGTCATGTTAACTTTAATTCTCTAACTGTGAATGGTATACAGTAGATATTTGTATACTGAAATTTAAAAAATAATAGAATGATGGTAAACATTAAAAAGAAAGAAAGAAAGAAAAAGTGCTTCTGTTGTCTTTCCTAAATATCTCTTGCTACAGAACAACCCTTTCTATTCTGCCCTCTGTGGAAATGAAAATGGGCCACCTTGTGAAGACAGCCTTAGATACCTTTCCTCCAAACCTCATTGGCCTTATCTTCCTTTTAATGAAAAACCACAAGGCATTGTAATTTTCCTGTGATCTCTTATACTTTCCAGCATTTTTTTTTTCTAACAGAAGATTCAGCATTGTGAAGAGTATTCCCACATACTCTTGTTGGAAGCCCATGATTTCTACTTGGCGCTCCTAACAGTTCCTCTGGGCTGGTAGCCCGAGCTCGGCTTTGATATCTGACTGTGTTCCCTGGCCCCCAGCCTCTCCTCCTGCCCCTCCTTGGTTTATGGTTTCGGCAATGGCTGTTAGGCAGTCAATCATCTCCCCTCTCAGCACCCGTCAGGGCTGGGCCTCTTAGTCCCTTGTCAAATGCTTGCGAGGTAGTAAGTTATTCCTCAAGATTTTCCTGCCCCTGGGGGCTGTCAGGACTGCTCGGTCACCACTGTTCCTTTGTCTGTGTTCTAGTCCCTGTGAGGCCCTCTTCTCATGCTAACCTCAGTCACATGCATCCTCTGACATGTAGTTCAAGTCCGTGTACTACAGTCCTGAGTAATAGCCAGGCCCTCTGAATTCCTCATCATGACCTATAGCTTACTGTAGAATCATTTGTTCTGT
>CAUYQV010064600.1:0-13930 GCA_963574575.1 Galagoides demidoff
GTGGTCCCAGCTACTTGGGAGGCGGAGGCAGGAGACTCGCTTGAGCCCAGGAGTTGGAGGTTGCTATGAGCTGTGATGCCATGGCACTTTACCCAGGGGGATAGCTTGAGGCTCCGTCTCAAAAAAAAAAAAAAAAAAAAAAAAGAAAATACATCTGTTCATTCTCACATCATTTCCACATGTCTAGTATTATCTCTTAATACTGTATTTATAGGAAGAGGTCTCCATGTTCAGATGTATGTACCTGCCTTTGTTTTAATATTATATATCCACAGTGACATAACACTATGCACCTATTAGAATGGCCAGAATTTCAGAGCACTGACATTATCAAATGCTGGCGAGTATGTGGAGCAATAGGAACTCTTATTTATTGCTATTGGGGGTGCAAAATTGTATAGCTACTTTGGGACAGTTGAGTGATTTCTTATAAAACTTAATGTGCTCCTATAAGACCCTACAATTGTACTCCTTGGCATTTACTCAAATGAGTTGAAAACTTATGTCCACAGAAAAATATGTACATGGATGTTTATAGCAGCTTTATTCATAACTGCCAAAAGTTGGAAGCAACCAAGATGTCCTTCAGTAGCTGAATTAATTAAAGTGAGGTACATCCAGACAGTGGAGTATTACTCAGAGAAATGAGCTATCAAGCCATGAAAAGACATGGGAGAAACTTACTAAGCAAAGGCTGAAAAAACTGTATGATTCCAACTATTGAGCAGCTGGAAAAGGCACAGTTATGGAGACTGGAAGGATCAGTGGCTGCCACAGGTTTGGGGAAGGGAGGAATGAATAGGCAGAGCACAGAGGATGTTCAGGGTAGTGAACCTTCTCTGTATGATACTAATGGTGGATACATTTACATTTGTTCAGACCCATAGAATGTATAACACAGAGCGGATCCAACGTAAACTGTGGACATTGGGTGGTGATAATTATGTAGCAATCAGGTTAATCCGCTGTAACACACCTACCACTCTGGTGGGGAATGTGGATAATGGGGAAGTGTATACAAGTGTGAGAATAGGAGAGTATATGGGATGTCTGTATACCTCCTTCTCAATTTCACTGTGAATCTAAAACTGGTTCATAAAAATAAAGTTTATTAATTAAAAAAAATTATACATCCCTAATGCTTACTTTGGTCCAATAAGGTCCAGAGTAAGTGCTTTGGTCCCTATAAGTGCTCTTTTCCATGCAGGAGAGTTGTGTATTAATCATCTATTGGGAACCCTGAAAGAGCCCAGTGCAGGGGATCCCGCCCCCTGCTGTTATTCCATTCCCTATGCTGGAATTCACACCCACACCTCATTTCCAGTTGTCTTTTGTCTCTAGTGGTTTCATCAGTGTTTGGGGATCAGAAGGTAACAGCAAACAGGATACTGTGCTATATTTGACTTAGCAATTATGTGAGCCCGAGTAAGCTTCTTTTAAAAAGGCTGTGTAATGATCTTGTAATTGTTTTTATGGCTTTTTAATGAAGTGTGAAGAATATTGATAGCTTGCCTTCAAAGAATGAGGTAGACCTCTTGACACCCCCATTTAATCCTGAAATTCAGTGAGGCTGGAGAAGATGAAGGGAGGAGATTTAGGTTAGGCTTTACTTTACAAAGTATTTTTTAAAAAGTTACCAAATTATGTGTTTGGTATAATCATAGTCATATAAAAATGTGCATCAATTGAAAGAAGGATTGGGGTAGGAAGTGGTGGCTCTTCTGTAATCCTAGCATTTTGGGAGGTGAGGAGGGAGAATCACTTGAGCCCAGGAATTTGATATCAGCCTGAGCAACATAGTGAGACCCTGTGTCTACAACAAATAAAAAAAGACATTAGCCAGGTATGTCGGTGCATGCCTAGAGTCCCGGCAACTCAGGAGGCTGAGATGGGAGAATTGTTTGAGCCCTGGAGTTGGAGGCTGCAAAGGGCTGTGATGGTCCCACTGCACTTCAGCCTGGATGACAGAGTCTCTTTTAAAATATATATATAATGATGGGAAATATACCAAAATATAAACAAGACATTAATATTGTTATCCAGCATGGTAGACTTATGAGAAATTATTTTTTCTTCAGGTATTTATCACAGTTTTTACAAGAGTATCCCCCTTGTCTTCATATTCATCAATAAGAACTATTTATTTTTGTGCATACTTTTCTGAGTGTGGTTGAGTGTTTTTATCCCTGTGTATGTACCTCAGAGTAGTAAACTAGGGTCTTTGTTTAGTTGACGAGTGCATCACATTTATACCAATTTATGAAACTTAGAAGATAATTTACTAATATAATGTGGCATTTTTATAATTATTTTAGCCTTTGTTGTATTACTGATACTAGGTCAAAAATGAATCTAATTTAGGTCTGATTGTGTTGGAGAATACTATATGATTTAAGATACAATATATCTTTCAACAGAGCTTCTAAGAAGAAAACAGGAATAAATTTATGGTCCATGGCAATTGAATCCAGTTCTTTTATGATAAAGTAAACATATTGTTTATAATTTTTTTACATTTATAGGTTGTTACTGGAATTCTTCGAAGAACAGATGAGGTGAGCGTTAAAGAAAGAGTAATTGCATTTTAGCTTTTACTTTTCTGGCTGTTTTTTATTGCTCTTTAGTTCTTTTACTTTTTCTCTACTTTATGTTTTAGAATGGGTACAAGTTATGCTTTCTTAGATTTTAGAAAAGAAAATATTACAGCTTGTGTGATAGAACACATTTATTTATCCATGGGGACTTTTCTCCTTTGGTTATCAAGGGTATCCAATAGCTCTGACCAATAGTTGTAGAATATATGAAATTTTCCTATGGAATTTTTTCTTCAAAGAATTCCTTCCTAAGTAGATTATAATGTATTTATATACTGAGAGCCATACAGCAGTTAAAATGAATGAAGTAAGTCTATAAATATCTACATGGTTAAGTCTCAAAAGTATTGACTATGAATGGCAGGTTGCCAAAGTACGTTATGCACTTCTACAAAGTTTTACAATTCAGAAAACAATATTGCATATTGTTAGTGGATACCTAAATATGTAGTAAAAGAATAATGACATTGCTGGGAAAGAATCACACCAACTTCAGGATAATGGTTTCCTCTGGGAAGGGAGAGGAGAAAATAGGATTAGAAGGGACTTCGACTGCATCATTTTAATTCTTAAAAACATCTATAGCAAAACAGCAGAGGTTAATATTCGTTAAATCTGGGTTGTGGGCACACAGTTTGTAAGATTATTTTATGCACTTTCCTATAGTAGTTTAAAATATTTTATAAGTAACAACAAAAAGAAAATCCTTCTCAGTCCCATTGGTAATAGTAGATTGTGCTCAAAATAGTCTCCAGGAACCTTACAGTATCTACTGTGTTTGTGGCATTTAATTAGATCATCTGCTATTCTCTTACCTTCTGCTACTTGAACTTGCTTATTCTCTTTTTCCTTCAGTAGTTTATAAAGTGCCATCATATGTCATTAGCCACTGTAAATTGTAGACATTTTTAGTTGAATCTTATCTGCAACTTTTTCCAAGCATAACAACATAATACAGTCTCTCTTGCAGTAATGCCTTGCTCTAATGTCTTCAAAGCCCTCATTATCTCATCCAGATTTCTTCCAAACATTTATCTTTAATGAGTACTCAAATATTTTCTTCTAAATTCTGAGTCATTGTGTTTTTTTGACTGCTTTGTATTAGAACTGCTCCCTTGGTTTTATTTGATTGCTGGTCTAGGGATGTGGGAAAGGAATGGGGAGGCAAATTCTAGGTCTTTTACTTTGTCATAGTGGACACACCTGTGCTTCTCCAGTAAGCTTGATTTTCTGACCATAACAATAAAACTTTCTTCTTTTCTCTCCCCTAGGCTACCTTCAGTAAGATTCCCATTGGATTTATCCCACTGGGACAGACCAGTAGTTTGGGTCATACCCTCTTTGCTGAAAGTGGAAACAAAGTCCAGTAGGTTGTCAATGTGGGATATTAATGTTTGTGGGTGAGCAAACCTGGGAAGGAAAAATGTACAAGTATGATTTTTTTTTTGAGTTTTGATAGCCCAAAACTTCAGATAATTAAGAGGAGGACCTGGATCAGAGTTCAACCTTTCAGTTCCTTGGGAAGTTTCCCAGTTGGGTTATGGGACTCTGATAATCTAATAATTAGTTCTAAGGTCAGGTATGGAGGGGAATACTTGATGTTCTCTCATCAGTTATGAAGTTAGTATCCTTGATCCAAACTGTTTTTGTGCTTTTACATCTTAGGGTTCTTTAGCGAAGACAGTTTTGCACTGACCATTTGTTTGCTCCGAGTATATATGATAACAGATACCAAAATCCCTAAAATTTTCACATGACTTTTCTGGTTATAACCTTTAGATGATAATAATCAGATGATTTTTTGGTTTAGGATTCTTTTTTCTTCCTTTAGAAGTCTTTGTTTTTTTGTGGATTTATTTTTGCTGTTATAATTCGAGGAGTCAACTGTTACATCTTTAAACAATTTTTTTTATAAGCGCCTTGATCCTGTATTAAAACTCCAAGCATGCATATGGTTATATATCAGACCTTTGTTCAAACCTTAACATAATGGGGATAATTCAGTTATTCACCAACCATTGTGAGGCCTCACAAACAGGAGAGGCCATTTCACTTGGCCATACTTTTTACTCCCAGTTTAGAATTTCTGAGGGGCAATAGATGATGACAGTGAATTACTTATATTTTTGCTTCTCCAAGATAAATCATATATGGTTTGGGTCTTGGTTACATTAGAGAGACTTTCTTTCCTTATGTCTGTTTAGATTATTTAAACTGCTTTAGCCAATATTCCAATTAGCATGTCAGTGATACGGGCATAGACCATTTTCCTTTGAGAACCCCTTGCTTGGCCAACAGCTAATTTACTCAGGGTGTGGCAACCTTGAGGGTCAGAGAAAGTCTTCAGTTTTAGGGGAGCTTATTTTCCTCGGTAGTTAAACTACTGTTGTTGCTGCTTCTACTTACAACTTAAAAATTTATAAAACTTAATTTATAAACAAGCCTCAGGGTTTTTAGGTAATTGAATAAGTCTGTCCTGGGTTCAGAATTTTGTAGGCCTTTTTAACATAGCCAATGCCTAAAGCTATTTAAAAAGAATAAAGTTTTGCTTTTTACACTACTGTCAGGATTTGTTGTACCTTAGTTATGATGGAAGAATAAAGAATCTTGAATTTGGACTGTTGCAGGTAAATAAATCTGAAAGTACTGTTCCATGCTACTGTGCTGCTTTATTTAGAAATTTCAGTTATTGGCTAGAGAATGATAAATTTAAGGTTGTATTTTAGCTGTCTTCTGCCAAGTGATTTAGAAAATAAATTAATATCAAAAGGCTTTTTGAGTTGCAACAGTTCTTTTTTTACCTTGAGATCTCTCAAAGGTACTTATTAAACCTCTCAATGTGCTAAGTACTGTTGTGAGTAAGTACAGTGTTTGAGGAGGCTTTCTGAAAGCTTCCTTCAGAACTAATATATTCATGTCAAATTAATGTAAAGGTGTGAGCATGCTACTTGCTTTCTCCTAAACTGAATCTCATATTCTAAAATGTTACCTAGGCAGCATGTATTGGAGGGAAAAGAGAATAAAAATGTATCAGTAGTGAAATATGAGAGAGTATAATAGTTTCAGCTTGCTTATTTAGTAAACCAAGAGTTTAATCTGAGCATTTGAGTTAATGTGTATATTTTTGGGATTTTAAAATGTCTTCTTTTCCCTGGATAGAGTGCTGGGGCTTCATAGCTCATAGCAATCTCAAACTCTTAGGATCAAGAGATCCTCTTGCCTCACTCTCCCAAGTAGCTGGGACTATAGGTGCCGGCCATATTGCCTGGCTGTTTCTAGAGGTGAGGTCTTGTTCTGGCTGAAGCTGGTCTCTAACCCTGAGCTCAACCAATCCACCCACCTTGCCATTCTACTTTGTCGCCCTCGGTAGAATGCCGTGGTGTCACAATTCACAGCAACCTCCAGCTCTTGGGCTTAGACGATTATCTTGCCTCAGCCTCCCAAGTAGCTAGGAATACAGGCGCCTGCCACAATGCCTGGCTAAGATCTACTCTTTTTTTTTGAGACACAGTCTTACTTTGCCACCCATAGTAGAGTGCTGTGACATCATAGCTGACAGCAACCTCAAACTCTTAAGCTCAAGCGATCCTCTTGCCTCAGCTTCCCAAGTAGCTGAGACTATAGACACCCACCACAACACCTGGCTAATTTTTTTGTTTTTAACAGAGATGGGCTCTTGATTAAAAGACCAAGGGGTCTTGGGGTCTTTCTCAGTCTGGTTTCAAATTTCTGAGCTCAATGTAATCCACCCACCTTCGTCCCCCAGAATCTTAGGATTACAGGCATGAGCACCACTGCCAGCTTGTTTTCAAGTGTCTTACGTTGCACCTACTTTGTTAGAAACACTGGTGTAGCTGGGTATGATTTCTGACTGCGGTGTTTACATTTTAAGTGTGACCGTAATAAGGAATCTGTGGATTCTCAGATATTAGGTGTGGGATTTTTCTTTGAGCATCTCTGGATATCAGCCTGCTGTCTCCACAGCAGCCTCGCGGGTGGGGAGAGCACACCTTTGGAGTCGGATTTCATTTTCCCACATGCTTGTTCTATCATACGGAAATTTTAATTCAGTTTCTCTGAACCAAGTTTCCCTGCCTGTGTTCATCAAATGCACAACAATAGTACTTACTTCAGCACATTATTAAAAAGCTAAAATAATGACTAGCTAGGTAAATGTAATTGTGCCTAGTCGAGTACCTGGTACAGTGAAGCCTTTATTCACGTTTGTTGAAAATTCATTTAGGAGGGACAAGCAGTGAACAGCAAAGAGGATAACTACACAGTTACCGATTCTAGATTCTGTAATTAAAGTGAACATAAGTAAAAACAAATACACCTCGATTCTATTGCTAACTGCTTCACCTAGAAAGGTATTAATATTAAAAAAAAGGAAAGAATATTTTATAGCCATTTTAGTCAGTTACTGCAGAAAGGTGACCTTTCCTACAAAATTGCCAGTATTAACCAGGTCTATAGCAGAATAGATTTGAGGGGCTGTATTAGAGGAGAAACTGCCCTTTTTGGAATGAAAATTAACATAATTTAAAATTGACTCATATCTTGTAGTTGTACGTAAACTTTAGATGGAATAATTATTTTATTAATAATAATTACTCTTTTTATTAAAAATAAAAGTGTTAGAACACTAACGTTGCCATCTCTTTACAAAAAAACATAAAATACCTGGGGACAAATCTGATACATAGGTGTAAGCTTTATATGATGAAAACTACAAATCATTGAAGAGGGAAACTAAGACCTAAATGAGCGGAGATATTTGTGCTCACAGATCATAAGATTACTGAAATGTCATTCTCTCCGAATTGATCTATGGATTCAGCACAATTCTGCTCAGAGTTTCAGAAGGCTTTTTGTAGAAATTGAGAAATTGATTCTGAAATTTATGTGGAAAAATAAAGGAAGTTAACTAGCCAAAATACTTTTGAAAAAGAATAACAAAGTTCGAGGATTTACCCTCTCTGATTCCAAGACTGACTCTAAAGCTGCAGTCATCAAGATAGTGTGGTGTTGGTAAAAAAAAAAAAAGAGAGAGAGACACAAATCAATAGAAGAAAAAGTCCAGAATTAGGCCCAGACCCATATGGACAACTGATTTTTTTTAACAAGGGCACTAAGGCAGTTCAATGGAGAAAGGACACTCTTTTCAACAAATGGTGTTGGAATAATTGGACACCATATTAAAAAAATCCTCAACTCATAGCTCACACTATATAAGAATTAACATGAAATTAGTCGTAGAACTGTATATAAAATCTATAGCTGTAAAGCCTTTAGAAGAAAATCTTTAGTCATCAGGGAAATGTAAATTAAATCCACCATGAGATGTCACTCCACATCTGTTAGAATGGCTGGAACAGGGGAAAAAACCAAATACCTGACAGCACCAAGTGCCAACAGGTATGTGCGGTAAATTGAGATTCTCAGATTTTGCTGGTGTGAATGCAAAATGATACTGGCACTATGCAAAAATTAAACATTTACTACAGCAATCACACTTTTAGGTGTTTGCCAAAAAAAAGTGAAGTCATATGTCCATACAGAAACCTATGCATGGCCTTATTCCCAGCTGTCCAAAACTGGGAACAGTGCTGATGTCCAGCAGCTGTTGAAAGGATAAACAAATTATGGTGCAGCCATAGGATGGAATACTACTCAGCAGTAAAAAGGAACAGTCTCTTGATAGAGCCAGTGGCATGAGTGAATCTCAAACTCATGCTAAGACAAAAAGGCTGAACAGGAAATACAGAAGCTCCAAGAAGCTCAGCACCTTGATTCTATTATATGACATTCTGGAAAAGGCAAAACTATAGACACAGAAAACTATAGGAACTGATAGTTGGGGAGAGAATTGGTTATCAAGGCGTCATGAAGGAAGTTTTGGGACATTTGAAAGATTATATGCAGAGGGTGCCAAAAAATGTATACACATTTTAGGAAAGGAAAAAAACTATATTAAACTCATAAGACTCAATATATACCAATTGCAAAAGACGAATCAAGTCATGTTGAGCACCTCTTGTAGTTGCAGAAGGCAAACATGATTTGAGTATTACAAATTTAATACAGTTTTTTCTTTCTTAAAGTGTGTGTGTGTGTATATATATATATATATATATATTTTTTTTTTTTTTTTTTTTTTTGCACCCTCTGTGTGGAGTTCATGATAGTGGTTACATGACTGTAGCATTTGTCAAAATATGTAAAATATTATACCTAAAAGAATGAATTTCACTGTGTATAAATTATATGTCAATGAATCTGACTTTATAAAAGAAGTTCAGACTTCTGGTTTCCACTACCATATGTTAAGGAGCTTGGAAGTTGCCACTTTGTCCTAACAACAAGTAAAAAATTGAACAGACTGAAACTCAGCAATTCTTCCTGGATCTGAAAGAGAGGAGAGTATACAGGGCAAACTGCTGCCTCCAATACTGGAGAGACAGGAAATACGGGGAGGGGTCATGACTTACCGTTTCAGAGACTGATGAGCAGAAAGGGCTGTGGAAAATGGTGCCAGGATAGGAAAACTTGAACTGTGATTGATGAATGCTGCAGGCTCAGTGTGGTTAGGTGTCAGGGGGACCAATTGTAGGTGTCCCCCACTCCATGATTGTGACATTTACCTCTAAGAGCTCATCTGGGCTGCCACAGAGAAATCTTCTTATGCTTTTGGCATTGTTAGGGGCAAAGGGACCATTTTGAAATATGCCAGATCATTCTGTGCTTAATGGGGCCTCCCCTTGGACAAACTAGTCACTGGAACCCAACTTGCTGGGCTATTATTAAGGCTTAAGTGACCTATGGGAAAGGGAAGTACCTAACTTCCGTCAGCTCTAGCCTTCCATGTGGGAAAAGAGAAATAGCCAACTCCCATCCACAGTCCCATTCTGTCCCACCTAAGGGGAAGGAAAAAACGAAGAAACACTTGTGGAGTTCACAGTCCAGAGGCATAGGCCCATTAAAGGCTGAGGCCTAATCATTGGACCTAATCATTGCTTCCTTCCTCCACCTTCACACATTACTGAAGGCCCATTTACAGCACTTCCTTTGATCTGGTACATAATATCAGGCTATCAAGGAAAATTACAGGGCATACTAACAAACACAATTTGAAGAGACAGAGCAAGCATCAGAACCAGCTATGGGGGGAGGATGGGTGGAGGGGAGGTAATTGGTGGTACAACCTGTACATTGTACCCCATGATTGCATTAATGTACACAGCTATGATTTAATTTTAAAAAAACCCAGTTATGGCAGAAACATTGGAATTAGCCAGCTGGGAATTAAAAACTATGATTAATATGATATGGGCACTAATGGATAAAGTAGACAGCCTGTAAGAACAGATGGGCAATGCAAGTGTGAGATAGAAATCCTAAGAAAGAACCAGAAAGAAATGCTACGGCTAAAAACACTAACAGAAGTAAAGAACGCTGTCGGACATGACTGAGGAAAGAATCTCTGAGCTTGATGATGTCTCAGTAGAAACTTTGAAAACTGAAAAGCAAAGTGAATAAGACTGGACAAAACCAAGATATCCAAGGACTCTGGGCAACCACAAAAGGTGTAACATACATGTAATGAGAGGACTAGGAGAAGAAAAAAAGGAATGGAAGAAATAGCTGAACAATTTTGACTAATAATTTTCTCAAGTTAATGTCAGACACGAAACCAAAGCTCCAAGAAGCTCAGCACCACAAAGAGTAAATGCCAAAGAAACCACACGTCTTCTCCAAACTATAGAAAGTCAAAGATAAAAAACCTGAAAGGCTGTACATGTGTGGGGACAGAAGGCATATGAGACATCCGTATCCCTTCCTCTCAATTTTGCTGTGAACTAAAACCCTCTAAGAAAATAGTCTTCTAAAAAAAGTTTAAAAAATTAAAATAATTCTTTCTAACTTAGATAATTCTACTTGCATAAGTAGTGGGGATGAACTGTTAGTTTCTCATTATCTTTGGCTAATATTGTCATAGACCTCATATGGCTACTCTACTGTAAAAACTTATTTATTTGGAACAATTTGCATATCGATAAAGCTAATCACTGTAATATATGAAATATATACTTAAGTCATTGAGTGAGGTCCTAGCGATACTAAGAAGTTTTCAAATCCAGCATTTATACTGACTTTCTCGTATAACCTATATTTTAAAGTATCCAAATTGCTTATGAGGGAATGTTTCTCTTTGTAGACTACATAATACATTAGAAGGAATAATAGAACTGAACGATCACCAGTTTGCAACTCTGTTAATTAGTGAATCTATTTTTAGTTTGCATTCCCACCAGCAATGTAAAAGTGCTCCCTTTTCTCCACATCCACGCCAAATTCTCACTGGATTAAGGACTTAAACTTAAGACATGAAACCATAAAAATACTTGAAGAAAGTACAGGGAAAACACTTGAAGAAATTGGCCTGGGTGAATTTTTTATGAGATGGACCCACGGGCAATTGAAGCAACATCAAAAATACACTATTGGGACCTGATCAAACTAAAGAGCTTCTGCACAGCCAAGAGCACAGTAAGTAAAGCATGCAGACAGCCCTCAGAGTGGGAGAAAATATTTGCAGATAATGTCTCCAATAATGGCATAATAACCAGAATCCATAGAGAACTCAAATGCATTAGCATAAAAAAACAAGTGATTCCATCGCAAGGTGGGCAAAGGACTTGAAGAGAAATTTCACCAAAGAAGATAGATGTGCGGTCTATAGATATATGAAAAAATGATCACCATCCTTAATCATTAGAGAAATGCAAATCAAAACTACTTTGAGATATCACCTAACTCCAGTAAGATTAGCCCATATCACAAAATCCCAAACCCAGAGTTGCTGGCATGGATGTGGAGAAAAGGGAACATTTCCACACTGCTGGTGGGAATGCAAACTAATACATTACTTTTGGAAAGATGTCTGGAGAACACTTAGAGAACTAAAAATAGACCTGCCATTCAATCCTACAATTCCATTATTAGGTATATACCCAGGAGATAAAAAATCACATTACAATAAAGATGTTTGTATCAGAATGTTTATTGTAGCCCAATTCATAATTACCAGGTCATGGAAGAAGCCCAAGTGCCCATTGATCCATGAATGGATCAATAAACTGTGGTATATGTACAACATGGAATACTATGCAGCCCTAAAGAAAATGGAGACTTTACCACCTTCATGTTTACATGAATGGAACTGGAAAATGTTCTTCTTAGCAAAGTATCACAGGAATGGAAGAAAAAGTATCCAATGTACACAGCCCTTTTATGAAACTAATTTATAGCTCTCAAATGAAAGCTACAACTACCCCAGAAGTGTATTAATGTACATAGTTATCATTTAATAAAAAAATTAAAAAAAAAAAAGAAAGCTACAACTTAAGTCTAGCCCAAGAATATGGGGAGGGGGTGAAGAAGGGGAGGGGAGAAGAGCAGATGGGTGGTGGGAGGGTGACTGGAAAGATCACCTATATGGTCTGTCTAACAAGGGTACAAGTAAACTTTTCTAGAACTAGAATATGAATGTTTTGACACAATGACTAAGCAAATGACATGAAGTCTATGTTAACCAACTTGATGAAAGTATTTCAAATTGTATATGAAAACACTACACTGTACCCCATGTTTGCATTAATGTATACAGCTATCATTTCAGAAAAAAAAAGAAATTGGAATATATATATATGTATATGTGCGGACATCTTCTGTATATAAAAATAAAAGAGTATGTCCCAAATATCACCTGAGAAACACTCACATTAAAATTTTTTTCATTGTCCCACTGAGTGTCCTGTATTCATACTTATCTGGGTGTCCTGCATTTTATCTGATAACCTATCTGGCAGGGTAAAATCATGCCCTGGCAGGGCAAAATCACGCCCTCATTGAGAACCATCGCCTCAAAGGAAAAATAATTTACTAAATTGTAAGGACTTCTATTCATCAAAAGACACCTTTAAGAGAATGAAAAAGCAAAAGCAGAAAGTGTTCACATGCAGAACTTATAAACTATGCCCATCTATCAGTAATAAAATAATAAAAATCAGACATCTCTATAGAAACACAAAGAAGAGATTTGAACAGGAAATTAACAAAATAAGATAACCAAATGGACAGGAAACATGCAAAAGGTACCCACCCTCGTAAGTAACCAGAAAAATGCAAATTAAAAACACTACGCACTCACTAGAATGATTAAAATCAGGAAGATCGACATGGAATATTTCCAAGGAAAGCAGCAGGAATGCTCATGCACCACTAGAGGGAGCGCCAATTGACTCCAGTATCAGATGAGAAACTGAAATGTACATATCCTGTGACACCTGTTCCACGTTTAGGAATACACCAAAGAAATCTCTGCATCATAAAGCATGAACAGGCTCGGTGTCTGTGGCTCAAGTGGCTAAGGCGCCAGCCAGATACACCTTAGATGGCGGGTTCGAATCCAGCCTGGCCAGCCAAATAATAAAGATGGCTGCAACCAAAAAAAAAAAAAAAAAAATAGCCAGGTGTTGTGGCAAGTGCCTGTGGTCCCAGCTACTTGGGAGGCGGAGGCAGGAGACTTGCTCGAGCCCAGGAGTTGGAGGTTGCTGTGAGCTGTGATGACACTGGCATTCTACCCAGGGGGACAGCTTGAGGCTCTGCCTCAAAAATAAATAAATAAATAAAGCATGAACAATTCCCAAGTAGCTGGGACCACAGGCACTCGCCACAACACCTGGTTATTTTGTTGTTGTTGTTGTTGTTGTTGTTGTTGTTGTTGCAGCCATCATTATTGTTTGGCTGGCCAGGCTGGATTCCAACCAGCCAAAAGTCCTTCAACAGTACAATGAATAAAGACTATGGTATAATCATACAACAGGACACTACCCAGTGTCCAAAATTAAACTTTAGGGCACCACCTGTGGCTAAGTGGGTAGGGCACCAGCCCAATATATTGAGAGTGGCGGGGTTGACCCTGGCCCCAGCCAAACTGCAACAAAAAAATAGCTGGGCATTGTGGTGGGCCCCTGTAGTCTCAACTACTCATGAGACTGAAGCAAGAGAATCACCTAAGCCCAAGAGCTGGAGGTTGCTGTGAGCTGTGACGCTATGGCACTCTACCGTGGGCAACAAAGTGAAACTCTGTCTCTTAAAAAAAAAAAATTAAACTGTTTTAATTTATGTTCGGTTACACAAATGAATATCAAAACCATAATGTTGAGGAAAGAAAAAACTAGACTTAACAGAAGAGCTACTGTGTCTGTTTATATAAAGTTTAGAAACAGACAAAACTATTGTATGGGCGGCGCCTGTGGCTCAATCGGCTA
>CAUYQV010064603.1:0-21120 GCA_963574575.1 Galagoides demidoff
GCGCCTGTGGTCCCAGCTACTTGGGAGGTGGAGGCAGGAGACTCGCTTGAGCCCAGGAGTTGGAGGTTGCTATGAGCTGTGATGCCATGGCACTCTACCCAGGGGGATAGCTTGAGGCTCCGTCTCAAAAAAAAAAAAATATCTGGGTGCTGTGACAGGTGCCTGTAGTCCCAGCTACTCAGGAGGCTAAGGCAAGAGAAGCTTGAGCCCAAGAATCTGAGGTTGCTGTGAGTTATGACACCACAGCACTCTACAGAGGGTGAGTGACAAAGTGAGACTCTGTCTCAAATAAATACATACATACATATGTAAATAAGTAAAATAAAATAGGATCTAGAAATCCTGAGACCCAGCTCCTTCCCTAGACTGTTGAGAATAAGGACTTAGATTTTCTCTTTCTTTCTTTGTTTCTCTCTCTCTCTCTTAGACAATCTCACTGTATTACTCTTGGTAGAGTGCTGTGGTGTCACAGCTCATAGCAACCTCAAACTCTAGGGCTCAAGCAATTCTCTTCCCTCAGCCTTCCAAGTAGCTGAGAGTACAGGCACCTGCCACTACGTCTGGCTACTTTTTAGAGACAGGTTCTCGTTTTTTCTCAGGCTGGTCCTAAACCCATGAGCTAAGGCAATCCACCTGTCTTGGCCTCCCAGAGTGCTAGGATTACAGGTGTGAGCCCCCCCCCACCTTAGGACTTAGATTTTCTATCTCTGTGTTCCCAACACTTAGTAAGGTCTGCCATTTACCAATTGTGTAAACTGAGCCTCAATTTCTCCATCTATAAAATGGGAATGAAAATAGTATAACTGGATGGCGCTCAGTGGGTAGGGCGCTGGCCACGTGCACCAAGCCTGGTAGGTTTGAACCCAGCCTGGGCCAACTAAAACAACAATGACAACTGCAACAAAAACAACAAGAACAGCTGGGCATCATGGGTGGGTGCCTGTAGTCACCTGTACCACTTGGGAGGCTGAGGCAGAAAAATCACTTAAGCCCAAGAGTTTGAGGTTGCTGTGAGCTGTGATGCCATAGCACTCTACCCAGGGTGACAGCTTGAAACTCTGCCTCAAAAAAAAAAAAAAAAAGAAAGAAAGAAAGAAAGAAAATAGTATAACTATCTCATAGTGTTTTGTGAGCCTTAAATGAGTTTATATATGTGAAGTGATTCTAACTGTCCCTGGTATGGAGTAAATGCTATCAGTAGTTAGCTATTATTAACTGTCAAATGCAATGCATGTCCAATATATAACAGAGTATTGCACTCTGATTTGTTTTTGTTGTTTAGTTTTATCATCTTAGGCTCTCACTAATCATTTGAAGAAAAAATAAAGGAAACGAATATCATTTATTGGCTGTGAACTCTTGGGCAGGATTTAATCTCCTTGAACCTTAATTTACTCACCTGCAAAATGGAAATGATAACAGTATTCAACAAACATCCACCCAACACTCACTTTCTCCCAGTGTTTGTGTGCCAAGTGCTTATGGGTACAAAAGAACCCAGCACAAGCTGCAGTCAAGGGGTTGGTCTGGCACTGGCAGGAGGTTATTGGGTCTGACAGATCCTTACCTATCATTCACAAAGTGGTAGGTGGCCTTAACAGCACCCATCCTGGAGATGTTGGTACTGGCAAAGACCTCATTGGCCACCAGGGCAAATCGGTCTGGATCACTGCTTGTGGCCCTGAGGACCACAAAGAGGGGCTTGCCAAGAGGAGCTGTTCTGTTCTCAAGAGGAGCTGAGAGCTGAGGGTCTGTGAAGATTCCCAGGATAATGATGGTGTCTCCAGTGCCCGGAACATGGATGACGCTATATCTAAAGAGGGATGGGAATAAGACCCTCACTACAAAATCCCGTCACCCACCTTCTACCTTATCAAGGTCACTGAGCACTGGTAACCATAGAGAATAATGGGAGGGGAGGAGCAAAACTGTTATCCTTCCTCTCAGTCCCCCTAAAAAGTGACGCACCACCTCATAGATCCCCAGTCATCCTACTTTATGGTAATTTACATATGCAACCCATAATGCATTCCTCCATAGAAGCATCTTTTTTCTTCCACTAATGTTTTGAGATTCCATCTAAGAGGTGCTTTTGGCTGGTGGGTGGGCATAGGGGGCCAACTTCCTGAGCGTGTTGGATTTCACCTGGATGGAGAACTCAGGAGGCTCCTAGGGCGCTCCCAGCCAGAGAAGCAGCTGACAAGGTAGAACTCACGGAAAGGTGACCACCGGGTAGGGCTGGGTCTGGCTGACATTCACCACCAGGGGGTACATGCAGCTGAAGCTGAGCCTTGAGGAGGTAGTCTCAATAAAGCCAGGGAGAACCTGCAGTAGCTGCACCTCCAGAGAGTACAAGGCATGGCTGTTGTTGGTCTAGAAAGGATGGGGAGGCTGCCATTACCGTCAGATATCCAAGGGAAATACCACTTCCTATCCTCACTGGATACAAGTTTTATATTTAAACGAAAGTGATGACTAAAGTTTACGGAGTTTGGGCTGTATGCCAGGTACTGTGGCTTGACCACAACTCTCTAAAGAGAGTTCTGTAATTAGTCCCATTTTACAGAGGAGCAAACTAAGGCTTAAGAAGTTTGAAAGTTTTATCCAAAGCAAATAACAGAGCCAGAATTCAACAGCTCTCTGATTCTAGGGGTCAAGCACATTTTTAATTTCCATGCCAGTGTTTCTCAAATTTCAGTGTGCATTTTATAATCCCATGGAATAAATAAATAAATCACTGGAGGCTTGTTAAAAATGTCAAGTCCTAGTCTTGATCTTAAGATTTAGTTATATTTTTGGTGTTTCATTGTTTATACAGTTTTTTTTTTTTTTGAGACAGAGTCTTACTTTATCGCCCTCAGTAGAGTGCTATGGCATCACAGCTCACAGCAACCTCCAATTCCTGGGCTTAGGTAATTGTCTTGCCTCAGCCTCCTGAGTAGCTGGGACTACAGGCACCTGCCATAAATAACGCCTGGCTATTTTTTTGTTGCTGTTTGGCTGGGGCGGGGCTGGAACCCACCACCCTCAGTATATGGGGCCGGCACCCTACCCACTGAGCCACAGGTGCAGCCCTATTGTTTATATAGTTTTTTAAAAAATGATTTATTGCTATAAATAAAGCACTTGATCAAAAAGAACATTAATAGAGAGTTCTATGGTGCTTAATTATGGATATTGCCATCCCATACTGAAACTGTCAAAACTATTCCATAACCTCAGTCAGAGACCTCATAAATCCCTGGGTAGCAGAATAAGAGATAATAGCAGACAATTGGGAGGAACTAAATTATCTCCATTGGACAAACTTTGTTTTTGTTTTTTGTTTTTTGGGGTTTTTTTGTAGAGACAGAGTCTTACTCTATCGCCCTCTGTAGAGTGCCATGGCATCACACAGTTTACAGCAACCTCCAACTCCTGGGCTTAGTGATTCTCTTGCCTCAGCCTCCCGTGTAGCTGGGACAATAGGTGCCCACCACTATGTCCAGCTGTTTTTTTGTTGTAGTTTGGCAGGGGCCAGGTTTGAACCTGCCACCCTCCGTATATGGAGCCAGCACCCTGCCCACTGAGCCACAGCCACCACCCTAAACCTTGGCTTTCAAACTGTGCTTGGTAAGCGGCAGAGCCTCCTTGAAGGGCATTGGAAGCCAGCTTATGTGTTAGGGGAGGCTCCTCAGCAGGGCACTCTCCCCCCACATGGGTCAGACCTGCTCTACTTTTAAGTATTTTTAATATTTTTATATTTAGCTTTTGTGTAAGACCCTTTCTATAGAAAGGAGGAGGCAGTTAACAAGCACACACAATCTGTTAATAGCTATGCAACTTGAGAAAATCTCTCAACTTCTCTGAGCCTTACATTATTTGCTCATCTGTAAAATGGGAACCTCACAGGATTATCATTTAATGAAATATAGCTGGACATTGTGGCGGGCACCTGTAGGCCCAGCTACTTAGAAAGCTGAGGCAAGAGAATCACTTAAGTCCAAGAGTTTGAGGTTGCTGTGAGCTGTGACACCACTGTACTTTACCAAGGACAACATGGTGAGAATCTGTCTCAAAAAAAAAAAAAAGAAAAAGAAAGAAAAAAGAAAAAGAAAAAGATTTAATGAAATAGTGTGCATAAAAATATTTGAACTATAGAAAATGGCACAGGGTAAGAAATTAATAAATATTGGTTATGATTGTGGTTATTATTATTCAAAGTGCCTGACAACAGTTTGGAAATCAATATCCCAATCCATCAAACATGGTACCACTGACAAGAGTATGCCCAGTCTGAAGGTGAACAGTATGGTTTTTTCCCTCAAAGACTGGACTGAATGGGCCAGGTGTGGTGGCTCACGTCTATAATCCTAGCTCTCTGGGAGGCCAAGGCAGGTGGATTGCCTGAGCTCACAGGTTCAAGACCAGCCTGAACCAGAGTGAGACCTCATCTCTAAAAGTAGCCAGGCATTGTGGTGGGTGCCTGTAGTCCCAGCAACTTGAGTGGCTGAGGCAAGAGAATTGCTTGAGCCCAAGAGTTTGAGGTTGCTGTGAGCTGTGACCGCTACAGCACTCTACTGAGGGCCACAAAGTGAGACTCTGTCTCAAAAAAAAAAAAAAAAAAAAAAGACTGGACTGATAGCTGAGACATGACTACCGATCAGAGAATTTCTCAGTCTGATAGAAATAAAGTCATGATGGCTCAGTGTCTATAGCTCAGTGGTTAGGACAGCAGCCACATACACTAGGGCCAGTGGGTTCAGCCTGGCCTAGGCCTGCTAAACAACAATGACTACTACAACAAAAAAACAGCCAGGCATTGTGGTGGGCACCTATAGTCCCAGTTGCTTGGGAGGCTGAAACAAGAGAACCACTTAAGCCCAAGAGTTTGAGGTTGCTGTGAGCTGTGATATCACAGCACTCTACCAAAGGATGACATAGTGAGACTCTGTCTCAAAAAAAAAAAAAAAAAGAAAGAAAGAAAGAAAGAAAGTCATGACCAATCACTCCTTTCCCAGCTCCTGCCCCTACCTACAGATTCCCCCACCAGGCAGCTCCTCCCAGCTTGCTTACAGAAAGGTGGAGTCCACAGGTACCCTCCTTCTTCTCCAGTGTGAAGACCTGGACACGGAGCCCCTGGTCTATCCTGCTGACACTGGAGCATCCTGAGAAGGCACCTTTAGCCAGGATCCAGTGATGAGTCTCCAGAAAGCAGCTGCTCAGGAGCACCTCAATTTTCTGTGGCAGGCAATGCAGGCTCACAGATTCCCTGGACAGTTCTGCAGGAGGACAAGAGCCAGGGCAGGGATGATGCCATGGGAGGGAGTTCTAATTCTAATATAGGGGGATGAAATACTGTTGGGATATTAGTGCAACCCACAAAGTCTCCCTTACACAGGAGGCACATACCCGTAGCACATTTACCCTGTGGGATCCTGATCCCTGGCCTTAGCTGACCCACTCAGTATCTCTTTCCTAGGAATTAGGAACTGAGCCTCAAAGGATATGACATAAAGCTTGAGAGGTGAGGACCATCTTCTGTCTGTGGGCTGAGAGGTAGGTGAGGACAGAGGGAGAGAGCAGGTGCAGGATTGGGAGAGCAAGACTGAGAGGAGAGAGAGGTGACCCCCTGATTCCTGCTTCATTCCTAGTTCAAGTTCTAGTCTTTGGAGAACCCGGCTGTAGCCTGCCCTTGGCCTCTCTGAGACACTTTTCCTCTAGGTGGTCCTGTTGGCTTCTGTTACTTGTCTGGCAAGATTATATTTTGATTTATTAATTCATTTTGTTCTCTGTGATTTCTCTTCTATTCCAAGCTGGAAGCCAGTCCCTGGGGTATTGTGAGGGGACTAAACGGCTTGAAGTGAATGGCTCTTTTAGTCTGGAGAAGTCTAAACTTACTGAAGCCCTGAGGGAGGGAAGGGAGAAAGGGCTTTTGGGAATCTGCAGGTTCTTTTCTGGACTTTCTAATTTCATGAGCCAACCGGTTTACTTTGGAAACAGGTTTTCCTTCTCTCACCCAGGCTGGAGTACAGTGGCGTGATCATGGCTCACTGCAGCCTCAAACACCTAGGGTCAAGCAATCCTCCTGCCTTAGCCTATTGAATAGCTGAGACTACACTTGTGCACCACTGTCCCTGGCTAATCTTAGGGGTCTTGTTATGTTGCCCAGGCTGGTCTCAAACTCTGGGCTCAAGTGATCCTCCCATCTTGGCCTCCCAAAGTGCTGGGATTTCAGGCATGAGCCACTGTACCCAACCAATTTAGTTTTGTTACATGTTTTTGATTTTTATTTATTTATTTATTTTAAGACAATGTTTCACTCTATTACCTTGGCTAGAGTGCCATGGTGTCATCATAGCTCATAGCAACCTCAAACTCTTGGGCTCAAGCAATCCTTTTGCTTCAGCCTCCCACATGGCTGGGACTATAGGCATGTGCTACTACACCCAGCTAGTTTTTTAATTTAATTTAATTTTATTTTATTGTATTTTTATTTTTTTGAGACTGAGTCTCACTTTGTCACCCCTGGTAGAAGGCCATGGTGTCATAGCTCACAGCAATCTCAAACTCCTGGGTTTAAGTGATTCTCATGCTTCAGCCTCCCAAGTACTTGGGACTACAGGTACCCACCGCAACACCCAGCTTTTTTTTTTTTTTTTGAGACAAGGTGTAGCTCTTGCTCGGGCTGGTCTTAGGCAATCTACCTGCGTCAACCTCCCAAGTGCTGGGATTATAGGTATAAGCCACCATGCCTAGCTATTGTATTTTTTTAGTAGAGACAGAGTCTCTCTCTTGCTCAGGCTGGTCTTGAACGCTTGAGTTCAAGCAATCCCTCTGTCTTGGCCTCCCAGAGTGCTAGGATTATGAGTGTCAGCACCTCTCCTGACCTGTCTTCTTTTCTTTCTTTCTTTCTTTTTTTTTTTTTTTTGTTGTTGTTGCAGTTTTTAGACAGGGCTGGGTTTGAACCCACCTCCTCGGGTATATGGGGCTGGTGCCCTATTCCTTGAGCCACAGGCACCTCCCTGATCTCATGTTTTCTTTCTTTCTTTCTTTTTTAAAATGTGAATGGTTTATTTATTTATTTATTTATTTATTTATTTATTTATTTTGAGATAGGAGCCTCAAGCTGTCCCCCGGGGTAGAGTGCTGTGGCATCACAGCTCACAGCAACCTCCAACTCCTGGCCTCAAGCACGTCTCCTGCCTCAGCCTCCCAAGTAGCTGGGACAATAGGCACCCACCACAATGCCTGACCATTTTTGGTTGCAGCTGTCATTGTTGTTTGGCGGGCCTGGGCAGGATTCGAACCCGCCACCTTGGGTGTACGTGGCTGGCGCCTTAGCCACTTGAGTCACAGGCGCAGAGCCTGACCTCATGTTTTCATTATTTTTTCTTTTTCTTGTTTTTTTTGTTTGTAGTGATGGGGTCTTGTTCTGTTGCCTAGGCTGGAGTGCATTGGCATCATCATAGCTCACTGAAGCATTAAACACCTGGGATCAAGCGATAATCACTCACACTCTCACCCCTAAAGCAGCTTAGGCCATGTTTTTTTTTTTTTGCAGTTTGGCAGGGGCCAGGTTCAAACCCGCCACAGTGCCACCCAAGGCCATGTTTTCAATTTTTTAAAAACTGTATATAGTAGTCCCAGCTACTTAGGAGGCTGAGACAAGATCGCTTAAGCCCAAGAGTTTGAGGTTTCTGTGAGCTATGATGCCCCGGCATTCTACTGAGGCTGACAGAATAAGACTCTGTCTCAAAAAAAAAAAAAAAAGTAAAGCTTAAAATGTAAAACATAATGGAAATACTAGTGCAAAACATTTCTGGACTTATTTTCCTACCTTGAATTTAAAGTTTTTTTCCTTTTTTTAAAAAAAATTTATTATTTCTGGCTTGGTGCCATAGCACAGTGGTTACAGCGCCAGCCACATACACCAAGACTGGCAGGTTTGAACCTGGCCTGGGCCAGCTAAACAGCAATAACAACTATAACAAAAAATAGCAGGGTGTTGTGGTAGGTGCCTGTAGTACCAGCTTCTTGGGAGGCTGAGGCGAGAGAATCGCTTAAGCCCAACAATTTAAGGTTGCTGTGAGCTGCGAAGCCACAGCATTCTACCAAGGGTGGCTTAGTGACACTTTGTCTCAAAAAAAAAAAATTATTATTTCTATTTTGGCAGGCATGTTTGACCAGAGGGATGAACTGCGGTTAAAGAGCAGGTGCTTTGTACTCATCAATGTGTGCTGAGAGGGCTGGGGAGTTTTGGTCAGTCATATAACTTTCTGCTGTTGCAGTCAATACTATATTGTAATACAGGGTGCTAAATATTAATGACAGCTAGCACCAATTAATCCCAAGAGGTAAAAGTACTCTTAATATCCTAAGCAGAAGAAAATGAGACACAGTTCAACCCTGATCTACCTTGCACAGTCCATGTTCTTACCCACAGGGGGGAAAAATTAACACAAAAAGAAAAATCGCCTCATTGGCATTGTATGAAAACAGAATGATATACTTTATACCTTCCACAGAAGGACATATGCAGCTTATACAAGTTGGCACACAACCCTGGTCTTATCAAGAGAGTCTGTTGAGATGGTGACAACCCTCTAAGAGGCCCACACTCCCTCAGGATTTGATTAAAAACCACCTGGGTTGGACTTGTTATCCTGATCACTTCTGCCTTGTACAGTCCTGCTTAGCTCCACAACAGAGTATTCCAAGGTGCTGCACAAACAGTGATCAGAATGAGGATTCTAGGGACAAATACTCTTGGGAAATGCATGCCATAATCTGCTGTAAGGAGGTCTCAGTGAACAGCAGAGTATTAAAGGTTCCAAAAGCCCTACAGTCAAGAAATAGTTTTGGCACAACGGCTCACACCTGTAATCCTAGCACTTTACAAGGCTGAGATGGGAAGCTTACATGAGACCAGGCATTCAAGGCCAGCCTGGGCAATAGCAAGACCCAATCTCTACCCAAAATAGGAAAATTAGCTGGTGTGGTGGCACATGCCTGTAGTCCCAGGCTGAGGCAGGAAGATGGCTTGAGCCTAGGAGTGTGAGATTGAGTGAGCTGTAATGATACCACTGCACTCCAGGCTGGGTGACAGAGCAAGAACCTGTCTCAAAAAAATAAAGAAAGAAAGAAAGAAACAGTTTTGGGCAGCGCCTGTGGCTCAGTAAGTAGGGCACCAGCCCCACATACTGAGAGTGGCGGGTTCGAACCCGACCAAACTGCAATAAAAAAATAGTCAGGAGTTGTGGCAGGCGCCTGTAGTCCCAGCTACTTGGGAGGCTGAGGCAAGAGAATCTCCTAAGCCCAAGAGCTGGAGGTTGCTGTGAGTTGTGACGCCACAGCTCTACCGAGGGCAACAAAATGAAACTGTCCCAAAAAAAAAAAAAAAAAGAAAGAGGAAACAGTTTTGTTTAATCCAGCCTTTCCCAAATATATTTGACAACATAACCTTTTCTTAAATGTACTGAAATTCTGTAGCAAATACATTTTGGAAAATAGTGATGAAGAAGTTAAGCATTGCTAGTTTTGCATATAACATAAGCTTCATCCCATGTCAGGATTATCCAATAGACCAAAGAGAAATGACAAGGAAATATTTCTTCAGGCTCGGTGCCTGTGGCTCAAGTGGCTAAGGCACCAGTCACATACACCTAAGGTGGCGGGTTCAAATCCAGCCCGGGCCCACCAAACAACAATGACGGCTGCAACCAAAAAACAGCCGGGCGTTGTGGTGGGCGCCTATTGTCCCAGCTACTTGGGAGGCTGAGGCAGGAGACTTGCTTGAGCCCAGGAGTTGGAGGTTGCTGTGAGCTGTGATGCCACTGCACTCTACTCAGGGTGACAGCTTGAGGCTCTGTCTCAAAAAAAAAAAAAAAGAAATATTTCTTCAAGGAATGTGATTTTAAAAAAAAAAGCACAGTAATCTTAGGAAAATCAGAATTTTGCTAAATTTAAATGTGTTGGAGGCTTAGAATTATTTTGACTGTGAAGCACATATGTCTGGGGGACATGATCAGATATGGGTGACCATGGTCACAGCATAACTCTGGTTAAACTCTGGTTCCCTGAACCCAGCTTTAGCCCTACCAGAAGGTGGACTGGGAAGTTTATTGCATTGTCTTGGGAGCCCTGTGAACCCAGCCTTTCTGTAATATCTGTCACACTAAGCTGCCCTAACGGTCAGTATTTTGTCTCAGTTTCCCTGCCCAGCCTGACAATAGCCCTGGCTTTTGGTGGATCATCAGCTCCTTCTCACAGGAAGGTTTCATCTCTTCTCAGTAGCTGGAGTCCTTGGGGTGAGGAGGTTGGTAAATTGTCCAGTCTACCTCAAACGCCCAGTTGTCCTCCTGCCAGAAATCACCACTACCAGGATAGACTCAGCAGATGCCAACATCTTACCAAACTTCACTGGGTCTCCCATACCTTTTGGACACAATCTTGCTCTGGACCTTTACAAAGTTCTGATGCCCACGCTGGGCCCTGCCTCTTCTTTGGTTTACTCACGTGAGTTCCACAGACTTACCTGAGTGAGTGTAGTAGCTCTTATTGCACCTACAAACTCCACTACTCTCTGCATACTCATCCAAAGCACAGGCTTCAGTTCTAGGACTGCTACTCTGGGTGTCTTTAGGGGAAGCTTGACTGGTCCCAGTTATTGAGGTTTTTGTTGTTCCTGAGGAGCTGGGGGTAAGGGCTGTGGAATGAGCAGCCATTGTTTTAGGTGACTGGGCTGCAGCAGTGTCCACACTGGAGGCTGATTCCACTGGATAGGAAGGTATCTGTGTGGCTGTGCTCTGGTGTCCCTGAGACGTGGGGGCTGATGTTAGAGGTGGGAGTGCACCTGTTGTTTTTCCTTCCTGAGTCCCAGACACAGTTGTTCCGAGAACAGTTGTCCCTAGAGTGGTTATGGTTAGCAAAGTGGTGTAGATAACTGTACTTATTGTCATGGGTGAAGACTCTTTCACATTATCAGTGATTTTGTCCAATGTTCTTGGGGATATAGTTACAGCTGATTTCTCAGAAACAGTGGTTGTCATGGCCTGGGAGGAATGAACAGCATTGCCAGCTTGCTGTAATGCTGTTGGAGCTGTGACTGTGGCTGACATCTCAGAGTCGGGGGACACGGATGATTCTGTTCCACTGAACGAGGTGTTTGACACTAAAGGGGCTGTAGTCAGAGTTTTCTGATTCTTTTTTGGGGTCTCAGCTGATGAGGACATGCTGGATAAGCCTGTGGTTGTTAATGTCTCTCCGTGATCCTTCAATGTAGAAGTTATCGTAGAATTTGACCGTGTTGTGCCCTTGGAGGTTGGGGTGATAGTTGAATTTAAGTTCTCTTCCTGAGTACCAGCTATTGGAGTTGCCTTCTCAGTTGTCCCAGTAGAGCTGCTGGTTTGTGGAGAGGCTGGAGAAATAGCTGATGTTGAGGGCTCCTGAGACTTACACGTTGATGTCCTCCAGGTTGTGTGTGAGCTGTTAGGGCTCAAGATTGTAGCACTGCCTGTGAAAAACAAACAAAAAAAACCCCCAATGGCTTGGCACCTGTGGCTCAAGTGGCTAAGGCGCCAGCCACATACACCTAAGGCAGCGGGTTCGAATCTAGCCCGGCCCACCAAACAACAATGATGGCTACAACCAAAAAAAAAAAAAATAGCCAGGCGCTGTGGCAGGCACCTGTGGCCCCAGCTACTTGGGAGGCTGAGGCAGGAGACTCACTTGAGCCCAGGAGTTGGAGGTTGCTGTGAGTTGTGATGCCATAGCACTCTACCCAGGGGAATAGCTTGAGGCTCTGTCTCAAAAAAAAAAAAAAACCAAAAAACACCAATCTACTCATTCCTTCCACCAAACCAGAGCTCTTCTCAGATGTTATGGCTTGCCAAATATTTTCATTGAGCAATTCAATAAAAATAACATCAATAGGCCAGGGGCAGTGTGGTTCAGGCCTGTAATCCCAGCATTCTGAGAGGCCAAAGTGGGAGGATCATCTAAGCTCATGAGCTAGAGTGAGACCCCCATCTCTAAAAAATAGCTGGGCATTGTGGCAGGCACCTGTAGTGTCAGCTACTTGGGAAGATGAGGCAAGAGAGTCACTTGAGCCTAAGAGGCCGAGGTTGCTGTGAGCTGTGACACCATAGCACTCTACTGAGGGTGACAAAATGAGACTCTGTCTCAAAATAAATAAATAAATAACATCAATATCAACTACAACATTACCAGCTCACATTCATTTATGTGCCAGCTCTGTGCTAACAGATTTCAACCAATGCATACTAGGGAGAGAGAACTTAACTTGTGTGAGTAACTATATCTCACGAGTCAGCAAAAGACAGAAATCTGTTACTCAGTTGGTGTTTGGTCTCTTTCTCTTTATTTCTTTTTTTTTTTTTTTTGAGACAGAGTCTCAAGTTGTCACCCTGAGTAGAGTACTGTGGCATAGCTCACAGCAACCTTCAACTCTTGGGCTTAAGTGATTCTCTTGCCTCAGCCTCCCAAGTAGCTGGGACTACAGGTGCCTGCCACAGTACCTAGCTATTTGTTTTTTTAGAGATGGGGGTCTAGCTCTGGCTCAGGCTGGTCTCGAACTTGTAAGCTCAGGTAATCCACCTGCCTCAGCCTCCCACATGCTGGGATTATAGACATGTGCCACTGTGCTCACCCTAAGGATCATTTTGACATCATTCAATTTTCACCTTGTCCATACAAGATGCCGCTCCAAGGCAGAAGCACTGGCACACTAAATCCTCACAACCAACTTGAGGTAAGGACTATTATTTCTCTTTATCAGATGAAAAAACTGAGGCTTAGACAAGTGAAGGTATCTGTCCAAGGACACACAGCCAGGAAGTGGTGGCATTGCATTTGAAACCAGGTCCATCAGATCCCAGAGCTCTCCTCATAACTGAGCCAACTACTTTCTCTAGAGAGAAAGGTACAAATCAGCTATGGTCAGCTAGATCTCTTAGAAACCTTCCTTCCCATGGGCAATGGGCAGAAATAGGCTCATCACCTGATGCCCTATCGTTGGATCACTGGTAGTTTTCAAAGGGTTAATTCAGAAAACTGAGGTGTGGCTCTATGCCTGTGGCTCAAGCTGCTAAGGCGCCAGCCACATACACCAGAGCTGGTGGGTTCGAATCCAGCCTGGGCCCCCCAAACAACGACAGCTGCAACCAAAAAATAGCTGGATGCTGTGGCAGGTGCCTGTGATCCCAGCTATGAGGCAAGAGAATCACTTGAGCCCAGGAGTTAGAGGTTGCTGCGAGCTGTGATGCCATGGCACTCTACCCAGGGTGATAGCTTGAGGCTCTGTCTCAAAAAAAAAAAAAAAAAAGAAAAGAAAAGAAAAGAAAAAAAAACTGAGGTGACCCAGTCTAGGTGATAGGATCATCCTTCATCCTTCCCATCACCTAACTGTGAAGAACACTTGCCCCCAACCCTGCTCCTACCGGGCACCTGCCCATTCATACCACTTTTTTCTATCCCTTACAGAGCTAAGGGATCACAAAAGGGCAGAGGAACTTGCCAAGATGCTTGGAGAGGGTAGTGGGACCTAGGCTGTAACCCTGCTACTGACTTGCTATGCTGTGTGACCTTGGGGAAGGCCTCCCCTTTATCTGGGGCTCCATGTCCCCTTAGCACAGTGGTAGACTTGCACTTGATATTGGATGAGTCTTCTAAACTCTCTACCCATCTGTAGGTCTGTTTGCAACGAAAGTCCAGGCTGAAATGAACAGATGTGTTGCTACAGAAGTCTCAAGTTTTTATTTGGGGGAGTGATGTTTGCATTGGGTCTTTGTTTCTTCCATATGATTAACCAGTTGCCCCTGCCCCCTTATGGAAAGTCTATCCTTTTCCCGCTGATTTGTCGTATCACCTGTTATGTTTTGAGACTAATTTCTAGGTCCAGCAAAGCAGCTCACACCTGTAATCCTAATACTCTGGGAGGCCAAAGCAAGTGGATCGCCTGAGTGCAGGAGTTTGAGACCAGCCTGAGCAAGAGCGAGACCCCTGTCTCAAAAATAGCCTGGCATTGTGGCAGGCACCTATAGTGCCAGCTCCTCGGGAGGCTAAGACAAGAGGATTGCTTGAGCCCAGGAGTTTTAGGTTTCTGTGAGCTATGGTGCCATGGCATTCTACCGAGGGTGACAAAGTGAAACTCTGTCTCAAAAATAAATAAATAAATGAATGAATAAAGTTGTGGTCTCGTCCCTACAAAAAACTTTAAAATTAGCGGGGCCTGGTGTTGCATGCCTCTAGTCTGAGCTACTCAACAGGCTGAGGAGGGAGGATCACTTGGGCCCAGGAGTTTGAGATTACAGTGAGCTATAGGCCAGGCATGGTGGTGCTGTGTTGCTCAGGATGGTCTCAAACCCCTGACCTCAAATGATCTGCCTGCCTCAGCCTCCCCAAATAGCTGGGATTACAGGCACAAGCCACCATACTTTCTTTTTTATTCTGTTCTCTCACGCGTTTATCACTGTACTGATACCACATTATCCTACTGTTACTTTGTAATAAATCTCAGTATTTGGTTGGATAAGTCTCCCATCTTGCTCTTCCAAATTATCTTGGCTATTATTGGCCTTTCATTCTCCCTTACATAGATAAGAATCAGCTTATCATTTTCTATAAGAAGCCTGTTGGGATCATGATTGGAAGTGCACTGTTATTATAGATTAGGTGAGAAATGACATCTTTGTGATATTGAGGTTTCTTCCCTAGGGCAGTACTCTTGAGAGGCAATGGAGTGACCTGAGCTCTGAAGTCAGACCTGGGCTAGCACCCTGGCAATGTAAGAAAAGATAGGCCCTCCATGGGGGCATGAAATCATTTCATGTCTCTGGGCCTCGGTTTCCTCAATTGCAAAACAGAAATGACAATACTACCCACTTCCCTGGTGGTTTTGAGGATAAAACAATGCACATGGAGTACCTAGCACAGTGTTAGCACCTAGCAGGCACTCAGCAAATCAAACCTGCTATTGGGAATGATTATCCCCTTCTACTCCTCTCACCAAAGTTGCTATCTACTTCCTAGGTGCTTTATCAAGGATGCTTCTGTCCCTGGTAAGAGTCATGAACTCATGGAGGTTCTCTGCCACCTCCTGATATCTTTGTCTGTACTGTCCTAGGAGCTCAGAATGAGGCTTACTCCTAACTCAGGCTTAGTGAGGCACTGGGACTGGTGGTTGTTACCTTCTGTAGCAGGGCAAGAGAGGGCAGTGGGGGTCCAGTCTCCTGGGCCCTCAGTTGTGGGCCAGCTTGGGAGGGAACTAGCATACAGAAACCCCAAGTTATTACCCTGGCCCAGTTGCAAAGGACAGACAGAAAAGGTGAGACAGATGAGATGACAGACTAGCTGAAGGGAGCAGACAGACAGATAAAGATATAGCATCCCAGAAGAGATGGATGGGCAAGGGCAGAAGACCCATAGAGGTCACTATGTTGTGCTCCTGTCTCTAAACTCATTGATACTCCAAGCCTTGCAGATAGACAATTTGAAGGGTGTGTGGGTGGAGGATGGCCATGCTCCCATTATTAGCTCTTTCTGGAGACACTACCTGATTTCCTGTCATCTTACTCCCTTCTCTGGCCAGTCAAAAGAGGGGCTGTGAGAGCCCTCAGAGAAGGATGGATGGAAACGGTGTATGTGGATACTTACCAGCCAAGCTGAGGGTTCCACCTCCAATAAGTAGCAGCAGCAGCAAAAGCCACTGGCTGCCCATGTCTGTTCTGGTGATGGTCCTGGAGGGTGTTGGAAAGGAGTTTTGGCTGGAACAAGGGAACAGAAAGCAGTCCAAGACAGTGAGGCTCTGCTCGAAATGGCAGCACCTCTCATCTGCCTGCTGAGCATACCACCCATCCCCAGGTGTCCAGACTTCTTCCCAGCAGGCCCCAGGGTGCTCTTCAGTGCTGGGAATAACACTGATGAGAGAAGGATGGAGGGTGGAGTTTCCCATCAGTTGCAATCAGTGGGCCTCTGGGAATGCCCATTGCAACTGGTGAATATCCCCCAGGCCCCTAATCATAAGCCTTTGTTGAACAGTGGGAAGAATTCTGGGCTCCAGCCTTCCCCCCACCAATGCCAAGGAACCTGTGTCTCAGAAACATGGCCAATCTCATTGTTCTCCTATCTCCTGGACTAAGAGTGAACTATTTGATTTTAGAGCTGGAAGTCAATCTCACCCTCTCCTCATTGCACAGATGGAGAAAATGAGGCCAAGTGACACACCCAAGGACTGGAACCCAGGTTCCCTGTCACCCAGGGCAGCTCACTCTATTGCCTATGAGTGCCACAGATTTCTTAGACTCTCTGCACTTCCTAGCTCAGGAACCTGATGAGGTTTTCAATGGCCTTTGTTGTGAAGATCCCAAATAGGTTCCAAATTTCCCACCAGTCTTCATTCACCTGGCTCACAAAATCCTCCTGCTTTCTTCTAACCTCTCCTCCAAGAAGCATGCCAGGACCCACAATTTAACCAATTACTGGGCTATGACGGAGCTGCCTGTACTTATATGACTTGGTCAATGGTGACTCCATCAGACTAGGCTTCCCAGAATGAAGGCTGGTCTCCACCTTCAGACAGGGAGACAGCAGGTAGGGCTGTCTCCTTCATCAGACAGGGTCTCCCAACCATAAAAACCAGACTTTATCACCCCAAATTTAGGACCTTATGAGCAGGGATTATTAGATCTCCGTAAGGGTCTCTACCATTGAGTCAGAAATTTTCAGGGGTGCAATTCTTTCTCCCATTAGACTGGAAGCTCTTGAGGGCAGACTGTGACTCTCTCCTCAAACAAATAGGCTATTGAAGATCTGTCTTCCTCATCAGACCTGGGGCAAGTACCCTATGGGGTTGGAGATATCCACCAATCAGACACATTGATTCCAACATAAAACTTTATTGTCAATACACAGATGCCTGGTCCCCACTGACCTTGCCTTCCTCATATTGATGCTTGGGTCCATTCAGGCCCCACCTAGCTCTGAGCTAGAACAGGGACCCGGATACCCATCCTTAGGCCAAACCCTGGCTATCTTGGCCAGGGCTATCTTGGCCCCTTCTGTACTCATCCTTGCTGCTAGGGCTCCCCCTCCTGTCCAGCCTTCTTCATCATCCTGGCTCCTCTGGACCTGGGGCTCACAGGCCACACCCTGCAGATGCTGCCACCCTCACAGCCCTTGCCCTCTGCCAAGGTGTAAGGGAGAGGATGGACTTGGGCCAGGCTGTGCCAAGCCATACTAGGGATGCAGGAAGACGCAGTGGCTGGGAGTGTGCAGGCCTCTTGGCTCCTGTCTTGGCGTCTCAGCGGCTGTTCTTGTGTTTGTTAAGTATAGATGTGTTAGACTCATGAACCTGCAAAGCAAGGTCTCCCTGTCAATCCTCCTACCCTGACATGGAAGCCTCTCCCTTACTCCCCTACCCAAATCTTTCTTTCTTTATTTATTGAGACAGAGTCTGAAGCTGTCACCCTGGATAGAGTGCCTTGACATCACAGCTCATAGCAACCTCCAACTTCTGGGCTTAAGCGATTCTCTTGCCTCAGCCTCTCAAGTAGCTGGGACTACAGACGCCTACCACAATGCCCAGCTATTTTTTGGTTGTAGTTGTCATTGTTGTTTGGGTAGCCTCGGCTGGATTCGAACCTGCCAGCTCTGGTGTATGTGGCTGGAGCCTTAGCCGCTTGAGCTACAGGTGCTGAGCTGGCCCCTCTCCAAATCTTAATAGCTACTGCAGCCAGGCTCCCAGGTAAGCCCTTCATAGGTCTAACTTGATCCTACCTAGTATCCCCTCTAAGCTGGGAGCCCAGGCTGTATCCCAATCAGATGGTGTGGGAGGCGGAAAAGAAAATAATGTGGGTATGTGCCTTTTTCTCTCTAGAGGCTTTCCCCCTTGGGAGGAGGCTGTTTTTATGCACCCTAGATAGGATCCAGGGGTCCTTTGTCCACACTAAGCCTAAGTATCTGTCACCACACAGGAACTCAGCTGGCTTTAGGCCACACATGCCAAAAGAGGGCAGGTTTTAAGACTGTGAAGAAGGAACTGTCTCCAGGGACCCACTGAGCCTGACAGGAGGGGGCATGGCCTCACAGAGAAGGAAAGTTGGGGAAGTTAACTGGATGGGCAGTGGCAACGGGGACTCTTAATGGGTGGCAGTTTAAGAGGTGGGACCAGATCTTGGAATAAGCAGAAACCTTGACAAATGGGCCAGAGGCTGGGCTGGGTGCAGCATCAGGGTGAGTACTGGTACTCCAGTACAGGGTGAGTACTCCATCGGTTTGGAGAGAGAAGACGCACCTTATCCATGTTAACAAGTGCAGTGAGCAAGTCTTGCTGTTGAGACATCTTGCGGATGTCCAAGGAGGACCCATTCTCAAGCGACACACTCATGGACACGTGTTTGTGCAGCCTCTCCTCCTCCTGCTCCTGGTTGAAGCGGATGGAGCGCACCTCCTCCACGATCCTGAAGGCCGAGAGGTGAATGTGTCAGAGTGAGGGGGCAACTTTGGGAGAGGGAGGCAGCCCTCCCAACCTCTTCCCTGGCGTCCATCCCCCTCTACCCTCTCCCTTATCCCTAATAGAGGCCCAGGATCAGGTATGCTTTTTGAGAGATGGGAGGAATTCGGAAGTCTGGATTCCGCTCCTCCACCAATAGGCTGGGGACCCTTGGCGAATCACTTAACCTCTCTTGGTCCCAGGTGAGGGTATGAGACTAGATGAAGAATCTGAGGCTCCGCCCATCCCTGACTTGTGGGACTCGGGGGTACCCCCAATTGCTCCCCTACGTGTTGAGCTCATCTCGGATCTCCTTGTATTGCACCAAGTTCTCCTGTATTGCCTCAAGCACCAAGCAAAAGTTGTCGCATGTGTTTTCAGAGAGGTTTGATAGGAAACCCCCCATAAGTGGTTCCTGGGGAACTTCAGCTTTCTCCAAGCGAGCGACTAGACAGTGCACCAGTGGCAGGTCGGTTCCTGTCTCCTTCTCCTCCTCTGAATCCGTCTGAGGAGGCAGGAAGAGAGATGGGATGGACAGCTCAGGCTGAAATGAGCCCCCATCTTTCCTGCCTGGCTTCAAGGAGAATACATCTCTTAGGATGGAAAATTCTAATGCCCCTGATTTTAGCTCCTACCAATCTTAGCCTCCCCACGTTGCTATGGGAGATCAACTTCAAATGCACAATCCCTTCCTCCACCTTTTTGGAAATTCTTAACCTTTTCAAAACTTAACCCTCCCCCCAGATTTCACCCCTGATAAATCCTACCTAGCAAGCTTCTAAAGCCCTACCTACTTTGAAGCCTGGGTTCCAGCCTTCCACCCTTTTGGAAGTTTTCCACTCCCTTCCCTAACCTTATGAAAGTGCTATGAAGAAATAATACTAACATTTACTGAGTGTTCACTATGTGCCAAGCACTGTACATTTACCCATATAATCCTCATAATAGCCCTATGAGGTAGATATAATTGTTATTCTCATTCTACAGAAGAGAAAAATTGAAGCTTAGATTGGTTAATTGCTCTAAGGTCACCCAGCTGCTCACCCAGTTTTGGGTTGCCATAGAAACATATCGAAGAAACTGACACCCCTCAAAAGCTCCAGCTGGTCAGTGAGCACTCAAGATGAGAGACTATTGTCTCCAGGCCCTTGAGTGTGCAAGCACACACACACCACACATCCCCCTTCTCCCTTCTACCCTTCCCATCCCACACATACCTCATCAAACTTTATTTGATTCTGTCGCTCCTCCTTTCCTGCCTTCATCATTTGCTCAAGATTGGTGGTTACCACAACGACAAATAGGTTGATGCCAATGAAGGCACCGATGGTGATGAAGATGGCAAAGTAGATGGCAGCCCCAACCAGAATTGCGTACTCCCTTTTGTCCATCCTGGAAATGGTAGGCAGGGGTCCCATAACCTCCCTGGCTCTTTGAGCCTGGGTTTCCTCATCTATGAAATAGGGACTCATCCCAAAGCCTATTGGGACTTCTGCCTGTGTCCCTGCTGAGGTGCAGATCTACTCCTGTCTCAGTAGCTGCTCTCTGCTCATCACCTGCTGGGCTACCAGACATGGGCTGATTTTCAAGCCAACCCTGCTGAAGGTGAGGATTTAGACTCAGCATTATTAAATGTAATCTATTAGCTGTACTCTTTATTCACATTTTTCTTGCTATACAAAATAATTCAAGCTCATTTTAGAAAAATGAGAAGAAAAATATCTGGGGTTGGCACCTGTGGCTCAGTGGGTAGGGTGCTGTCCCCATATACCGAGGATGGCAGGTTCGAACTCATCCCTGGCCAAACTGCAACAACAAAAAAATAGCCAGATGTTGTGGTGGGTGCCTGTAGTTCCAGCTACTCAGAAGGCTGAGGCAAGAGAATTGCCTAAGCCCAAGAACTGAAGGTTGTTATGAGCTGTGACGCCACGGCACTCTACTGAGGGCAATGAAGTGAGACTGTCTCTTTAAAAAAAAAAAAAATCTGGGTAATAATATTCTATCTGCTCTGAATTACCCATTGTTAATATCTTGTTGTAAATCTCTCACAAAATATTTTTTCTTAAAACAGTTCTCTGTTATAAAAGTAGAAACCATCTAAGCCATAAACTCTATGCTAAGAGATTTATCTAGGTTTTATCTCCTTATCCTCAAAGCATCTGTGACATAGTTAATATTGTTTTGTAATCTCAAAGTACAGATGAGTAAACTGAGGCTCAGAAAAGAGATGAAATATCTTGTCTAAAGTCATGTGACTAGCAGTGGAGCAAAGACTCAAAAGCACACAGTTCAACTTTATTGGGCAGTCTGTGATTTTTTTCCCCCCCTAACTTCATCGTAATGAATAATGACTACAGGAGCCCTTTACCTACTGGTCTTCTATGTTCACATGAAGAATAAAAAGAAATGGCTCGGCACCTGTGGCTCAATTGGCTAAGGCGCCAGCCACGTACACCTAAGGTGGCGGGTTCGAATCCCCAGCTGGGGCTCGCCAAACAACAATGATGGCGGCAACCAAAAAATGGCCGGGCGTTGTGGCGGGCGCCTGTGGTCCCAGCTACTTGGGAGGTGGAGGCAGGAGACTCACTTGAGCCCAGGAGTTGGAGGTTGCTATGAGCTGTGATGCCATG
>CAUYQV010064612.1:0-28723 GCA_963574575.1 Galagoides demidoff
ACTTCTGTGGTTTATCTTACAAGGGTACAAGTGAACCTTTCTAAGAATAGAATATGAATGTGTTGGCACAATAACTAGGTAAATGACATGAAGGCTATGTTAACCAGTTTGATGAAATGTTTCAAATTGTATGTGAAAACATCACACTGTACCCCAGAAATTCATTAATGTACATAGTTACCATTCAATAAAAAAAAAAAGAAAGAAATCAGGTCATATAAAATTTCCAATTTTGTTCTTAATTTTCAAACTACTGAAGCTGATCTTTTGCATTTTGATGTGTGTTTTTTAATAAACTTGGTGATTTCTAGAAAAATTATCTTTGGCATTTTGATTGTGATTTAATTGGATATTTGGATTGCATCCGGATTTTAGCTATTATAATTAAACTCACTATAAAGATTCATGTACAAGCATGGGGTAAATTTGGGGGAAATTTAAATCTTAACAAATTTAGCATTTTGATTAATGGACATAGTACTTTTCTACAATTCAGGTTTTCTTTAATGCTTCTCAGGAATAGTTTGACATTTTCCCCAACAGATCCTATACCTCCGTTTGCTTGTTTTTGTGTTGTGTGTGCTATTGTATGTAGTACTGCTTTCTAAATATCAACTCGCAATTTTCATTGCTACAGACATGCAGTTGCCTTTCTATTCTGAAACTTTGCTGAACTCATTTGTTAATTCTAGTAGCCTTTGTAGATCTCTTGGAATTTTCTACACAGGTAATCATGTTATCTATGATAGGAGACAGATGTATTTATTTCTCTCACTCTCTCTGTTTCTCTCTCTTTCATTCTCCTCTCTGACACTCAAGTAAACCATTGAAGGGATCAGAAAAAACTGCTCAACATGCAGAGGTAAGCAGTCAACATAAGGAACTAGGCCTAGTATACTGATATATACATGTGCTGCATGTTCAGTCTATGAAAATTAGTTCAACTTAAAAAGGTGATCAATGTAGAGAGGTGGTCAACTATGGAGATTCTACTGTTTATTAAAATTTCTATTTCTTGCCTGACTGCTCTGATTGAAACCTCTTGTACAATGTACAAAGGGGTAGTAAGAGTAGACATCCTCAACTCATTTAGATCATAGGAAGAAAATATTCACTATTTCACCATTAAACTATAGGATTTTGAAAATCCTTTATTATTTTAAGAAATTTTTCTTCTGCAAGGCACCTGTGGCTCCAAGCAGTAGGGTGCTGGCCCCATATACCAGAGGTGGCAGGTTCAAACCCAGTCCCTGGCCAAAAATTACAAAAAAAAAAAAGAAGAAAGAAATTTTTCTTCTAGTCATGTTTCCAAGAGTTTTTATCCTTAACTAAGGGGTATATTTTTAAATACTTTTCATCATCTATTAAGATAATCATATGGTATTTCTTTAGTTTATTATGATGATTTATAGATAGTATTAACTGATTTTTGAATGTTGAGTTCACATTTCACTTCTCCGGCAAGTCATACTTAGCCATGATATATTATCCTTTTTCATATAGCTATATTTAATTCAGTACTGTTTTGCTGAGTGTTTTTTGTGTCAATGTTCATAAAAGTATTTCTCTGAAGATTTCATTTCTTATTATTTCTTGGTCTGTTTTTAGTATGAAGATAAGTGTGATCTCCTAAAATGAATTTAATTTCTTTATTGGATTTGAAATATTAAAAAATAATAATTTTGGAAATAGGATTTGGAAAAAGAAAAATCTGGGTTATAATGGGTAATAGCAAGAATACAGCTGGGAATGCTAAGACCAGTTTGAGGGATAGTAAGGAAGCAAGTCTGCCCCAAAAGAGTACATGGGAGGGGGCTGGTACTAAAATGCACTTTGGGTTTCAGCTTGATTACTAACTATATAAGCTTAGACAGTTTCATCATTTCTAATGTAAGGATAACAACACTTCTTCATAGGATTGTAGTAAGGAGGGAATGGGATGAGGCACGTAAAGAACTTAGCTAGTGCTTGGCCCCTGGCACCTGTGCAATGCTCAGCACAGGTGTACGGTGATGGTGCTGGAGAGAATGATGAAATGGGGCTGAAACTGTATCAGCAATGCCCAGTTAGAGACCAAGGTGTTAGAATTCTGTTTCATAGGTGACAGAGAGTGTAAATGATCACATTGACTCTGTATGAATATGAATTTGGCTAGATGATCAGAATGTATTAGGAAGTGTAGATCAAAGAGGCAGCAAACAAAACCAAGTTTCTATCTGATAAAGCTTCAGATATGAAAAGAAAAGCAGATGGAGAAAAGACAATAATGTATCTTTTCTCCCCAATGAGAACACGTATTTTTACCCCAAGGTTTTGTTCTGGTTGAGCATATTTACATTTCTCTCTTAAGGATATTTTCCCTCTCACTGTGGATCGATATCAAATTATCCTTTTCTCTCAGCTATGGAATTCTGATCCTGTAAAGAATTCAACTATAGGAAGCAAAACTGAAGTCAAGTAAATAGAGAGTTGGGACTGATTATCAGGTACTTAATGTTCTTACTCAGACCAATTCTACTGGGATTGAAAAGAGGAGTGCAGAATAGGGTTGTGCTTTGCTTCTGCAGAACTTTCCCCAGTCACGTCCTAGAGCAGTGTTTGCTGAGGGAGTAGCAGTATGTGGTCTTATTGATCCACACTGGGGGAGAGGTTACCAATCTGGTGGAACCAAGTCATGAAACTACACTGACAAAGGCTGAAGACAGCCCCTTTCTATAGCTGAATGGGAGGAGATAAACACAGTCAGTGTAGGAACAGTGGTTCAACACATTTCTTTTTGCTAGATGGTCCAGGTAACTAGCTAACACACAACAAGATGGCTGTTTTAATTTATCTCACTATCAGCATGATGGCTGCCTTGATGTTTTCTCCAACAGTTAGCATGAGTTTTCACTGAACCTCCTATAAGTCCCTTAGGTCACTTTTCTATGTTCATGAACTAGAAAAATGGGGGGGAAGAAAACAGTCTGTGTATAATCACCAGGGCTGATCTGTGTATAAGAAACTGAGAGAAAGTTAAATGGCTCACATTATGACTCTATTGTGACCCTACCTTCAAAAGTGAGATTTGATGGGATCCTATTTCTGAGATCCCTTCCAGTTTCATCTCTTACCGTGTTTGCCTGAAAATATGACCTACCCAAAATATAAGCCCTAGTAGGATTTCTATGCATTTGTTAAATATAAGCCCTACCCCATAATAAGACCTAGTGATGGGCGTGGCTATGCAGATATGTGTACGCCACTGCCATGCATTTCAGTGCTGAGCAGTAGGGAAGACTGGAATACCTTTTATCTGCCACAGCTCCTTTCTCCTAGTCGTTCACACTTGTGTGGGTGCGTGGGTGCATGTGTGGTAATCGTGGTTACAGGCATCCTATTGCACACATGAGAATGGCTAGGGGAAAGGACTTCACACGTCATTAGCGCCAGCCCCACCAACAAGGTCAGCTCCCCTGTCAGGTGAGATGACTTAACTGTATTTGAATAAATGTAGATTGTTGTATTATACTTAATAAAAATAAGACATCCTGGGCAGTGCCTGTGGCTCAAAGGAGTAGGGCACTGACCCCATATGCCAGAGGTGGTGGGTTCAAACCCAGCCTGGGCCAAAAACTGCAAAAAAAGAAAAAAGACATCCCCTGAAAATAAGCCCTAGTGTATCTTCATGAGAAAAAATAAATATAAGACAGTGTCTTATTTTTGGGTTAGAGAGAGGAGGCAAGTTCCCTCTGAATGATAGTAGGAACTTGCCTCCTCTCTCTAACCATACATGATAGTACCAATATAAGCCCTACCATTGTGGGGACTGTGTTCAAAGTCAGAAATTATAGAAGATGCTTTTTTACCTGAGATCTGAGCCAGTTTTTATTTTACCCACAATTCTAGTCCCAAACTAACCTTTGTTCATTTAATCTACAAATGCTCACTGAAGGTTGAATCCTTGTCAGAAGCTAGAGAGACCCTGCCAGAAGCTGGAGAAATAATCGTAAACTTGACCCAAGAGTTGAGTTCCCATGACTGAGGTGTATAGTCCAATTCCATACATTTGTCCAGTTCATTCTTCACTCACTTTTAAGCCTTCAAGCAAGAAATTCTATACCTTTCCCTCTGAATGATAGTAGGAACTGGCCTCCTCTCTCTAACCATTTTGTATCTAGTCCCTGAGAGGAACCACTATTCTTACTCTGAATTTCCCATTCCTAATAACAAGAGGATAAAGGTATAAACACTCTCTTAGCTCAACAAAATGTGGGCCTATAAGGACACACTATTCACTTCGAAACACATACATTTTCATCTGGAGCACATTCGTGTTAAAATGATTATCTTGGTAGTGATTGTTTCCATTATCAGAAAAAAACACTGGAGAAACACTACTTATTATTGCTCAGTAAACAAAAGGAAGGGTTTGAGGTACTTCTGAATCATTAGTTATAAAAACTATTTCCTGAGTTCATGCTGTTTTATTGTGCTTAAAATAATGACAATCTTTTTAAAATTAACATTATTGTCAATACATGGAATCATCATAAAATCTGGTGCAATGTTCTAAATAGGCAGGCAAAGAACAGCCCCCTCCAGGTGGGTCTGCAACTGAGCAGCCACAGAGCTAGGGGAGAAGCCTACAGAAAAGGACAGAGGCAGGATCCACTTCACAGAGCACTGCCATGCCAGGGACATGACACAACCAGGAACAAGTAGGGCCCGTCTTCCCATCACCCACTCTCACTCCTCCCCCTTCTGTGGGAATGACCCATGTCCCAGGGGATCCTCTGCTAGAAAGGCAAAGTCTGAGAGGCAGCTAGGTGGCCCAGCTATGCTAAAGGACGGTGAGCAAATTCTCATTTCCCAAAAGGGAGCTCTCCATTCTGCAGAGCTCTAAGTGACTGCCCAAGCAGTTCCCTCCTGCGGTTTCCTGCTGCAGAACTTTGACTACAGCAACACCATTTTATCATACTTTGTACAATCAGGAAAGACCCATGGGCCGGGTGCAGTGGCTCACGCCTGTAATCCCAACACTGTGGGAGGCTGAGGACGGCAGATTGCTTGAGCTGAGGTTTGAGACTAGCCTAAGCAAGAGTGAGACCCCATCTCTACTAATAAGAGAAAAACTAGTTGGGTGTTCTGGCAGGTGCCTATAGTCCTAGCTACTTGGGAGGCTGGGACAAGAGGATTGCTTAAGCCCAAAAGTCTGAGGTTGCTGTGAGCTATGATCCCAGGGCAACAGACTGAGACTCTCTAAAAATAAATAAATAAATAAATAAATAAATGAATATCTGTAATTTTTCTCCCTTCTTTGCAGTTCATCCCTATAGTGTCAGAATCTCAGAGGATCTTTATGGTTTTTTCAGATAAGATTTGGTTTGAATTAAAGCTAAAAAAAGGACAAGGACATGACAGTAGGTTGTGTGGAGAAGGCACTGGGATTTGTCCAGTTCCTTCTGAAGACCAAGAGCCTACTAGTCTTAGGGTCAAGGGAAGCATCCATGATGACTCAAAGCAAACACCACTTGAAGCTGCCACCTTCCATCCAATCCAATGGGAAAGCCTGTCAGTTCTAATTTTGAAGTCTGCTTCTCACACCGCTCCCTCCACGGGCACTTGCCTCCTCTGCTGACACCTGGACTGAGCCACCATCTCTTACTTGGATTATTGCTTTTACCTCCTCACTGGACACTCAGTTTTCACACTTGCCACCTACAGTTTATTGTCTATTTCAAATCCAGAATGATCCTATCCCCGTACAAATCTGATTGTGTCATTCCTCTGCTCAGCACATTTCAATGACCCCCTTTCTCAGAGTTAAACCCAAAGTCTTCCTCATACCCTCAATGCATCACAGGATCTGGCTCTCTCAGTCTCTGACCCTACCTCCTGCCACTTTATAGCTTGAAAGTTCCACTTGCCACTCTGGTCCTTTCCTCTCCTTGAATATCTAACACTCTCCCTTTTCAGAATCTATAGACCCACTGTTCTCCCTGTCTAGAAGGCTCTTTTCCTAGATATCTAATAGGTAATCAAGGATTACCATTACCATATCCAATGCTCTCTCCCTCACTCACTCTTCTGCTCCAGCCACTCCTTGCTGGAGCCATGAATCTTGCAGATCTTCAACTATTCTGAGTCTTCTCCTGCCTCAGTGTCTGGTCTTTGCCTTTTCTGGTCTCTCTTCTTAGAACCCAATACCCCCCAGATATTTGGTTGGGTCACTGCCTTGCTTTACATCTCTGCCGTAATGCCACGTTCTGAAAAAGCTTCACCTGACCACACCTTCCAAACAGGACCATTCATTTCCCCCTAACTCCCATACTTTTTACTTTGTTTTACTTTCTTCTTAGCATGTACTGCCGCCTGATCTGTTATTGCATGCTTATTTCTTTCATGGTTGCCTCCCTCCACTAGAATCTAAACCCTCAGGGGAGGAAGAACTATGATTTTTTTTTGACCACTATATTCTTTATGAAATGAGTGATTCATAAATAGCTACTGAATGAATGAGTTAATGAGTGAATGAATAGCCCTATGAAACAGGAATAAAGGTCCACTTCTTAGAGTGGAGAAGCTGAGGATGAATTGCCAACTCAGCACAGCTGTCAGTGCAGAGGGGCTTCAAACTCAGGTCTCTGCTCTTGACCACTCTGATGCATAGTGCAGCCCCTTCTGAGAGCCCCTGTAGACACAGTAGCATGAAGTTAACAGGCAGGGGAAAATGAGGCCAGTGCTAACCCGTCCCTTCACTCCAAACAGGGCACCTAGTGAAACTCTCTCTTATCTGTCTAACCAGGGCTTAAGGACTCTTTGTAAATTTTCCAGATTTTCGAACGAAAGGACTCAAATTCAGTAGATGCCAGATCTTGGTGTTCTCAGTTTAGTTTGGGGCTAAAGTAGGTTAGTGGCTTTGGTGGGTTCCAGAATACTTTCTGACTGTTATGGCACTCTTAAATGTACTTTTCTTATACTCTCACATGAGAGCTGGTCTTTTAGAAATGCCCAGCAAATGCATTAGTGTAGGAGAAACCTGCTGGGCTGTCTGATCTGCCCAACTCCATGAGAAAAGAGGCATCTTCCATTATTAGTGGGTTTTCTTCCATGAGATGATAGCCTGCCATTTTGCTGACATCATTATGTCAGAAAATGTTCTCTTTTCTCTGTGTCCATATTGAATGCAAATACATAAATAAGTGACTATATCTCAACCGCATCACTTCTAGGAACATGATGGACAATTATGTGCCTGAGAAGACACAGTTGCCTTCAGTATCATCCACAAGCTGGCCTGCACTTGTTCTCAAATACTATTGCTTTTTAGACATTGTGTGTGTGCATGTGTGTGCACATGTGCAAACATAAGAATGAAAAAGGTGTCTACCTTGCAAAGAAAGCCCTGATGAAAGAGAATTCTTCTTTGTTGTACAAATAACCTCAGAAAGTGGCCCAAACCTTCAGCAAATACTACATTTGCACCTGATTTCAATACATTCTCAGAACTCTTTTGCTCTTGACTCAGACTCTGCCCTATGAATTCTACTTTCTCAACATGCATTCCGAGCCATCTCCCATCCTTCATGGCCAAGGTTCATGCTACCTCAGCTGAATCCCTCAGCATCTCTCATCTACAGCATTGCTAACTAGCCTCGGACCCTTTCATCCAGCCTTAGTCCAACTGTCATCCACCCAATGAGCAGTCTTTCTAATCATTTCTGTCCTCTGCATAAAACCCTCCAGTGGTCTCCTATTATGGAATTGTGAATACCAAGCTTGGAATGCTGGTCAGCTGGGATGAAGATAAAAAAAAATATAGGATGAGGCTCCACATCTGGAAATTCTGATTCAGTTGTTTGATTTTAATGTGGAAATCCTAAGGATTTCAAGGTCCACACTTCAAGAAACTATTCTAGAGAATAAATTTCATATTCCTTCGTATGGGCAGCTATGATTTGGCTCCTCATCATTTCCCAAGGATTTTTTTTCTCTGTCCTCCTCCACCACCCATCATCAACTATAAGAGCTGTCTTCCATCTATGCTGAACTGCCTTCACTTCCCACAACCTGTCTTGTTATTTTATGTCTTTGCTTCACCAGTTTAGAATAATAACTCTCTTCCACCTTGCCTGCTTGGTGAACACCTATACGTCTTTCTCTATATGAAAACATTTCTAATGCCACCATGTTCTCAAGGTAGAATTGATTGCTCTCTCCTTTCTAGTGTCATTTTATCCATGCAGACCTCTTTCATGGCTCTTCTAACACCCAATTGTACATATTTATTTCCTCAGGAGATTAGAAGTTCCTTGAATTCTTAAGAGATAAGAGACTAGAAGTTCCTTCAATTCATGAATCAGAATTCACGTCTTGCTCCTCTTTGTATGCTGGCATCTGGTATTGTTCCTGGCACACATAAAGGGCTCTGTAAATGTATGTGTTGAAGAATTAATGCAAAAATGATATGATTTAAGAAATTTGTGCATTTTTCCAAGTCAGATTAAAACTGGGAGTCAATTTCCTCCAGTTAATGACTAATAAGGAAAAACAAATCCACAGTTCCACAACACAGAAGGTCATAAGCACTCCATAGCTTGGGGCATGTTCTTTACCCTCAAACTTTACCTTGGAGAGTTTTTCAAGCTTGGCTTCTTGGAGCCAGTTCTTCAGAGAATCAATTCTGAATTTCTGCAGTGGATCCTAGAAAACTACATTTAAAAAAATTACTTCAGATTAATATGAGGGTATATGTGATTAGGTTACATCGTTTGTGTTTGTAAGGTAAAGTTCCAGTTGTAGTTGTGATCTTAACCAAGAAATTGTGCCATTTGCCTGTACATTCTAACTGTTAGATGAGAACTTACTAAACCCCCTTTCTTGAATTTAATTGAGTTTTCTCTCATGTGTGCATGTTGTTTTTAATCTACAAATTTCAGTTTAGGATTGAGTATGTGGATGCTTTATTTTCTATTCTTGTGATGACTTTATTTAGAAGAGTATTCTCCAAATCCATGCAAGTTGTAACAAAAGATTAAAATCCCCATATTTTTATGACTGAATAGTATTTCATGGTATACACAGACCACAGTTTATTAATCTATTAATGTGTTGAAGAGCACTTGGGTGTTGTCACATCTTTGCAATTATAAGTTGGGCTGCTATAAATTTTCTAGTTCAAAGGTGATAAAATGACTTTTTTTTTTTTTTAGTAGATATCTAGTAATAGGATTGCTGGATCAAATGGAAGATCCACTTTTAGTTCTTTGAGGAATTTCCATACTTCTTTCCAAGCAAACAAAAGCATACATTGGGGAAAGAATCTCTATTTAATTAATGGCATTGGGAGAATTGGTTAGCCACATGTAAAAGGCTGAAACTGGAATTGAACCTCTTGCCACTTATAAAAATTAACTCACAATGGATAAAAGACTTAGACCTAAGACACAAAACTATAAAACCTCTAGAAGAAAGTATGGTAAAAACCCTTCCTTTGGGAAAGAATTTATAAAGAAGACCCCAAAAGCAATTGCAGCAACAACAAAAATAAATAAATGGGACCTAATCAAGTTAAAAAGTTTCTGCTTAGCGAAGGACACAATTGACAAAGCAAAGAGACAACTTTCAGAATGGGATAGGACCTTTGCTTGCTATGAATCTGACAAAATGCTGATAAACAAAATCTACAAAGAACTCAAGCAAATCAACAAAGCAACAACAACAAAAAGAGCAACTAACCCTTTTAAAATCTGGGCGAGGACAATGAACAGAACAATTTCTCATGAGGACAGATGAATGGCCTCCAAACACATGAAAACGTACTCAGGAGCTCTAAGTATTAGAGAAATGCAGCTCAAAACCATTCTGAGATATCACCTAACTCCAATGAGAATGACCCACATCACAAGCTCCCAAAGCAACAGATGGTGGCGTGGGCACAGAGAGAAAGGAATACTCCACACTGTTGATGGGGCTGCAAACAAGTACAACTTTTATGGATAGAAAGCTGTATTTTAAGCCAATGCTTCAAGAGGTTCACATAGAGATGATTCCATGAGCACAAGAGGGTGGTTGTTACCCTAAAGTGTTGTTTCTCCACTGAACAAGAGAAGCCAAAGCTTGATGCATACCATAAATCCTGCAAAGCAACACCCAGGCCCCTGCTAGTCCTAATATAGCATAAATGTGCTTAGCTGTGCTGAACACATTTTCCCCCTTATGACCCAGTGGAGGTTGTAAACACAATTCAAGCCATGGTTGGTAGGAAAGCATGGCTGTTAAAAATGTTAATTGTTGACCATAGTGGTAGAAGCTGTAAAACTCTTGAGTTAATTGCCGAAATCTATGACCTGCTGAAGTAAGACATCAGTATGTTCACTGTCAGGGGTGCAGGGTCTGCTCTGTCCTTCATAGGAGAGGAACCTTGGGAAGCTCAGGACCAGGGCTGAGAGCTGTGATTTTCTTAAATGTTAGAGCTGTGCCAAATTCTCTTCCCCACTCCTGAAGCTGTTCCCTGTTGACCTTTGGAAGTGAGAAATCTCAACAGAACAGAACTCTTGAGCAATTTCTCTGCACCATTTCTAGTCACAATAGGAAACTGCACAAATGCCAGCCCCTCCTGACATTACCCACCACACCCACTTCCAGTCTTAGCATAAAAACTAATCTTATCAAAACAGGCAGAACCAAAAAGAAAGAAGCAGCCTGGACAGACCTTCTGGGAGGTACCCCTACAGGGTGTAAGGTGAGGTATGGTGAAGTGAAGGGAGAGATGGTGGGGGTTGGTGAGGTAGAGTGAGATGAAGTGAGGTGAGGTGACATGAGATAAGATAAGGTGAGGTGAGGTGAGGGATGGTGAGATAAGGTGAGATGAAGTGAGGTGAGATGAGGTGAGGGATAGTGCACTATGGTAAGGTGAAGTGAGGTGAGGGATGGTGAGGTAAGGTGAGGGGAAGAGAGATGGGGTGAGGTGAGGGATGGTGAGATGAGGTGAAGTGAGGTGAAGTGAGGGATAGTGAGCTATAATGAGGTGAGGTGAGGTAAGAGATTATGAGGTAAGGTGAAGTGAGGTGAAGTGAAGGATGGTGAGGGATGATGAGGTGAGGGATAGTGAGATGAGGTGAGGTGAAGTGAGGGATAGTGAGATATAATGAGGTGAGGTGAGGTGAGGTAAGAGATTATGAAGTAAGGTAAAGTGAGGTGAAGTGAAGGATGGTGAGGGATGGTGAGGTGAGGATGGTGAGGTAAGGGATGGTGTGGTAAGGAAAAGAGTCTCAGGGGCTTGAAACCTCATGGCTCCTAGCCCCTCCCTATGGCTTGGCTCTCCTCCGAATCCCCACCTATGGTGAAGGCATCTGTGGGTTCCCTAATCCTGAAGCCATGTCTGGAATGCTTTCTCCACACACTGGTCCTTCGTTGTGATGAATAGCACAGAAATAAGGAAGTAGTGCTAGAGAGGGGGCAAAAGACTATTAATAAAGGAAGTCATGGAGGTGTTTGGGTCCTGCACATAAAACTGGAGTAATCATTAATTTAGGAAACCACACTCCACCAAAGACAAGTGGACCTATAACACTACAAGGCTGGCGTTATAAACTGCAAGACATTTTTTTGGTAAAGGCTCTGTGCATCTTTACTGTAGGAAACAAGAAATAATGGACAATAATAGCTATTATTTATTGAGCATATTTTATGTGCAAAGTACTTTATGAAATGCATTATATGTACTGTAACCTTTGCAACAACCCAGAAATGTAGATACTATTATCCTCATTTTATGCACAGAGTTTAGGAAATGGAAGTTCACAAAGAAATAGTGTGCTTAATTGTAATACTACAGGTAACACTAGCATATGGCTATTTAAGCAGACAGACTTGTTTGAAAATCAACAATGTAAGTAGCATGGGAAATATTGTTACAAATAATTGTGTTTTCAAACAAAGAAAAGGCCACACGAGAAGTATAATTTGAAATATTGCCAAATTCAAAAAAAAAAAGATATCTGGGATTAGAAAGGTCAGGAAACATTCCATTGGGCTGGGACTTGAAAAGTGGAAAGAGTTTGGTATGGCTGAGAAAAAGGATCAAGGCAATGGGCTGGACAGGAATGATGGATGCAAAGAGGCAGGACTCGGGGGCACAAGGAGCTGTTCAGTCTGCTGCATATAGATTTTAATGAAAGCACTGTGGGAAAGAATTTTAAAGGAATTAGCGGGTCTAGAAAAAAAGGCGACTTCTGAGTGTTAGAAAATCTGCGTCTTTTCCACATTGATAGTCAGGAACATCAGGATTTTTGTGATCACATTCATTTAAGGCAGTCAGAATCGATTTGGAAAGTCATTTCAGTGGCTCAGAAATAATGGTAGTAGAAGGAGAGGAAAGGATGAGAGAGAGGGGCAGCTCTAAGGAAGAATGACCTGGCCACAGAGACCTGGCTTTACATCCTGCCTCTACCACTCCCTTGGTCAGTAATAATAACCAGCCAACATCGACAGAGCACGTACTCCACATCATGCACCATGCAGATCATTCATTCATGCCACAGATACTGAGGGTCTTCTCCATGTCAAGCATCACCTTGGGAACTAGAGATACAGGTGAAAATGACCTGTCTCATTTTCCATAAATGGTATTATCATATCAATAAGTGCTTTATTCTAATTCTATGAAACAGATATCCTTATCATCACCTTTTCACAGGTGAGGAAACCAAAGTTTTGAGAGTTTAAATAACTGTCCAAGATCACATAATGGGAAGTGGCCAATCCACAACTCTCTGGGTTTCAAAATCTAGGCATTAAACCACCATGGCATTATTTTAGGGTGCAGATAATTAACCTTTCCTGAGCTAAATGGAGATACACAGTCTCTTCGTATAAGTTAGTTTTGTTGGCTTATTTATCCTTTCCTTATTAGAAGCTAATTAGACTAGAGAATCTTAAAGAGCTTCCTACTGCTTCTTTAAACAAAGCTGCATGGCTCTAGAGAGTATACTAAATATGGGAGACTGCTTACAGGAGGAACTAGTACGGTGACAAGGGCCACATTTGGAAGTAGCAAAGATAAATTTATTCCCTTTCACCAGGTTTCTGAGGTTTTGTCACTTTCCCAGGAGTCAGGGGAAAAGAATTATCCCTGTGTGCAATCGTTTTATTGCACAACTTTGAAAACAGTGCCATGGACACAATGAAATTGTTGTTAAAATTATGGGTTTGGCGAATTTGGTAAGAAGCCATTTTTTCTTTGGCTAAACTGCAGAAAGAAATAGGCAAGAGGCTTTGTGACTTGGTTAAGCATCTTAAAGTAGGCATCCTATGTGAGTAATACCACCTTCTTTGTCATATTGTATTCTTGTGAAGGTGGCCTGCAGAGGGACTGGGAAATGGCACACAATCCCTATAATTGGGACTTGCTGCTGGGCCACCTTTTGTAAGACAGGAAATACATTAACAAAAGAAAGAAAGCCACATTAATCACACTGCCTTATAGAGAAAACCACCCACCATATCTTCCCACCAGAACAGGGACATAGAGAGTTGCTAAGAACATTAAAGCCAGTTTTCACTTATTTTCTTTCTTTTCTATTCATTTTTAATTGATGCATAATAAGTATATATATTTATGGGATATAATGTGATATTTTGATCTATGTACCCTTTGTGGAAAGATTCGATCAAACTAATTAACATATCCATCACCTCCCCAATTTATTATTTTTGTATGTGTAGTAAGAATTTTAACACTCTATCAGAACAATTTCAAAATACACAATACCTGTCCTGAGCAAATATGATACCCGTCCCAAGAAAGTCACATACAGAACATAATGAATTGGCGCTTAGAAATCATTTCATGTAGTGGTTTTTCTTGTTTAATTCACACTTACTAAACATTTTTGTGTGCTTGACCAGGTACTAAATACTCAAGGATAGGCTTATATGTGGAAAAACTAAATGTATTCATTTGTTTGCTGATGCTTTGGCTTTGAGGAGTGTCTTAGCTTTTTATTTAATGACACTGAACCTTAGTTCCTCATTTATAGAAAAAAGCAGTGATGATATTTACTGCATAGGGTGGCTATGAGGATTAAATTAGCCATATATATCCATGAACCTGGTGGCTGGCAATAATACATGTTCAATAAATATTACCCACCACTGCTAGTCACTGAGATTTGTAGGGAGACAATGATAACAATAATGCCATGCTGGCTGCCCTCTGGGGGCTTGAAGTCTATCACATGTATTAATTTTCCAAAGAAGCTGTAAAGATAATCATCAGCCAAGGGAATAGTGGTCAATTTAAGCTGGGAGGTCCTTTATGAGATAGGAAGATTGGTACAGGGGTTGAGAGGTATGAGAAAGGGTGTTTCATATCAGTGGCCAAAAATGACAGTGCAAGAAGCCAGGACTGCACAGGACACGTAAACAGCTCCTCAGAGCTGAAAAATGGAGAATTGGGGGTGCAAAGATTGAAAAGGAAGCTAGAAACTAAATTATGAAGGACTTTAGTGCCATTAGATCCTGGCTATGGTTTGAATGTGTGCATCTCTCAAAAATTCATATGTTGAAACCTAATCAGCAAAGTGACTGTAATTAGCAGGGTGGGGAGAGGGCATGAATGAGATTAGTGCCTTCAGAACAGGGCTGGAGGGAGCTGCTAGTTAGACTTCTTTCCTTTCTACCTTCCTGAAGGCATAGCAACAAGGCACCATCTTGGATGCAGAGAGCAGCCCTCACCAGAAACTCAATCTGCTGGCAGCTTCATTTTGGATTTTCCAGCTTCCAGAACTGGGAGAAATAAACTTTTATTATCAATGAATTATCTAGTCTGTGGCATTTTGTGATAGCAACAAGAATGGACTAAAATATTTCTTTAATAAATATTCATAAATGCCTATCATATGCCACTCACCATGTGAAGTGCTGTAAGAAAAAAAGCAAGTTACAAATATCCCTTTCCTGGGTCAGTGTGGGTCATAAGTACCACAGAGGAACAAACAGTACAGTGGCCCTGCTCCTACCCCAGGCTGGGATGCTGAACAAGGTAATTTACCTCTTTGGGGCTTAACTTACTCATCTATGAGATGAAAATAATAATTCTTCCATGCCTAACTCACCCAAGAACAGGGCTGAGAGCTGAGAATATCAGAGGGGGTAAAGATGGAAAGCCACCCTGGGAATTGTAAAATACCATTGATGTGTGAGAGACCATGAGAAAATGAGGATGGTGACGTGGAAATCCAGAGAGGTAAAGATGATGACTATGATGATAAGAAGCTGGAGAAGATGGTGATGGGTATGGAGAGTGAGAGGAAAACAATAGGGATGGTCATGCTGATTCATTATGAGTCATTCCATCATTCAACAAATAGACGTCAAAGGCTGACTACATGTTGGACACTATTCTAGCAATATGGATACAGTAATAAACAAAAGAAGGTGCCTGATTTATTTTGAATTGGGAGAAAAATTATAAATAAATGAGGACTAATACAACTGCTAGCATTTTAGATAGCAAGAAAAATGCAGAGTGAAGGTAGTGGCAAAAAAAAAAAAAAATCGGAGGAAGTGGCAAAGCTAATGAAGATGATGATTCTGGCAACAGTGGAAATCTTAGCAAAATTAAAAGCCTATGAGAGATTCAAGCTAGGCAGGTAGTTTCCAGTGAGCTCCAATCTTTGTCACTGTAGGTGGTTCGTGGTAACAGACGTGTGGTCTTACAGCATTCATGGGTGTCTGAGCCAAGTGGGTGGAGACCAAGGTATGGGAGAAAAGATCTTATGGAAAGGATTTCACCAAGCTTGTTCTGAGCCCAAATGACCAAAGTGTTTGGGCAAACAAAGACCCTGGTTGTTTCTTTCACATAAAACATGTTTCTGAAGCTTGTATTCCCCTTCTCCAAGAGTGATTTCTGTGTACATTTCAAGAGTCTGGTGCATATTGCAGGTTAGCAAGGTCAATTTTCCCCACAAGAAATAATAACATTGTCATAATTGACTTTGGCTTTAAACTTGTGCTATTGTCCTGAGAGAAACAAAGTTGAGGGTGGGTGGAGCAAGTCTATGAAAACACTAGGTTCTCTCTGTACTTACAAAGAACATACAATGACTTCACACACCCCAGTTTTGGCAGCCAGCATCTAAATCAGCCTGGGCAAACCCTAAGGCAAACACCTGAACATCATGGGGCAGAGAATAGAGAGGCTGAAGGCCTGCAGGGCAGCCTGGATACAATTAGAGTACATTCTGTAATATTTTAAAAGTTGCTGGATGGAAAAGAAAGGGCCCCAGTTGGAGTCTGGAAGTTAACCCAAAGCAGAGGCCATGTTATTTATTCACATTTATGTTCCCTGTCTTTTAGTATTGAATCTGGCAAAAAGTAAATAAATAAAAAGCAGACTTTTAATTGTTTGAATGTGGGACAGAATACAAGAGATGAGGAGGTGAGTGGAAGAATTGATGAACAGAAACTGATGTAGAGCAGAAGTGAAAGACCAGATGGATGTAGGATTCAATCCAGGCTTCATCTTCACTAGCCAACAGATACTGAGCATGGTTTTGATCTTGAACTTCTTTTTCCTCACCTGAGAAATGAGAGTAAGTATCGTATTTGAGAAAGATACTATATGGATTATAAAATGATATATGGTTCACAACATTCCTAAAGCATTGCTTAAAATATAGATGTGCTCAGCAAACAGTATGAATAATCACACTAATTAGTACACTTAAGATCATTGCCAGGAAAGGGCAACATGAACCTAATGTGATATATTTCAGAAGAATAATATATATATATATATATTTTAATAAAGTATTTTAATAAAACAGCTAATCACATCATCACTTGGTCAGGGCTTTGTTGCCTGTGTCTGGAGTATCAGTCTTACACACATGTATCCATTGATCACTTAAAACATTTAATGTGTTAAATGCTACGGGAAACACAAAGAACTATAAAATATGAATTTTATCCTCAAGTGCTTTTACTATTTAGAGAAGTAGAAAGAAAAGACATACATTTAAAAAATGACACCAACCAAATATTTCAAGCTAAGCATGATAAGATGTCAAAGACCACTCAAAAGCAGGATGATTGGGGACGGTAGAGAAAGCACAGCTCAGCTTCACCTTCCTAAGATGCGGATGTTTGTAAATTGGATGACAGGCAAACAAAGAAATGAAAATGGATTTTAATAATAGATATTTCAATTTAAAAACCATTAGACATTTTATAACATTCTACATAAGCTTTAGATCAAGCAGGAAAAAAACACTGCAGTTACAGGCTTTTGTAGAAAGTAGCTACTATGTAAAAATTCCACCTATCAAATTTATGAGATGCCATCAAAGCCAGGCTCAAAGAAAATTATATTGTCATAAATACACTTTCATTTTTAAAGGCCAAAGCATAAATATGAAGGAAATTATCATTACATTTAAAAAGTAAGGAAATTAAAAAGTATATGTAAATAGGAATAAAGAATAAATAAAGTGAAAGCAGTTATGAGTGGAGTAGAGACCAAGCAAATGAGAATTGATAACAAATTTAAGAGGTGGTTATATAAAATAATCATACATCTAGGAGAAATATACACATTCTGTGTAAAAAGAGAGAGAATTAGAGATTACGCTATTGGGGGGGGTCAAGGATATCTTCCATTAGAAATGAAAAAATTCATAACAGGTAGAAAAATGTAAAATTATTTTAAAATGACATTAAAATGTTTAAATAAAAGTAATAATTTTTGAAGAATAGAAATGATCAAAATCAAATCAAGAAGTACAAATACGAATTGAACAATGATTTAGGAAGTCTTTTTCTTCCTCTAATTTTATATTTCTCCTGACTTCAAGGGATCCTCCTGCCTCAGCTTCCCATATAGCTGGGATCACAGGCATGAGCCTATTTCCCCCCTAACATCTCCATGATATTTGTTGGATTCAGATTAATTTTACATATAAATCCTTTAAGGAGCAAAAAATACCCATGTGGTCTTAACTCTTTTATAAAAAGAGACTGAAAGCGTTCCAGATCATTTTTGAAGTTAGTATAATCCTGACAACTACAATCTGATAAATATGACATCACAAAGAAACATGGACTATTTTTGTTATTGTACAATGGATTATTTTCATTACTGTTGTATCCAAAAATGAATGTGGCCCAATCAGCTTTCTCGGATTTTGAAAAATCCGATTAGCCCTCTACAACTTCTGAAAGAGACCTAAGTGGAATTATAAGTGGATATGGAGCAAGAAGAAGGAAGGTTTTTTTTGAGGGGGGTGTTTTTGTTTTTCATAATTTTTTTATTTTTAGGGACATGGGTTTAGGGGAGAATGTCTCTCTATACCAGTCAGGCTGACTTCCTGACTTCAAGGGATCCTCCTTGAAGGAGGATCATGCCTGTGATCCCACGTAGCTGAGATCACAGGCATGAGCCACCTTCGGGGAAGAAGGGTTTACCTATCTTCATCTAAGTGGAAAACTAAAGAAAATGGCTGGAAAATTATTAGAATTAGTCATAACTTAGTAAACTGGTCAGTTAGAAACAAACATGACACAATTATCTTTTCTATATAGCCAATTTAAAATATAGTAGGAAAAGCTCCAATTAAATATAAAACACCTGGGGACAATTTTAATAAGAATACTTGGAACTTACATGGAAGAAATGGTAACTATTTTCTAAAGGACATAAAATATTTGAATACATGGCAAATCATACCCTGGCTCCTCAGTAAGAAGACAGAATACTATTGGTACCTGGTTACTTTCATTTTCTGTGATTTTTTTCTGTGTTTCCTAAATTTTCAATGATACATATGTTTTATTCTTATCGGAATAAAATTTAATGTTGTTGTTTTTTTAATATGTAGCATGCAGATAGAAAGAGGAGGCAATCTAACTTTTGGCAACTCTAGGAAGAAACAGATGGAGTATAAATATTAGCTCCCTCAGATTATATAGAATTTATATTCTGAATTTGATGAAGTAAATTTCTCCTGGTGTAGGTCTATGAAGGTTGAATATTTTTATTTTCTGTTTCATTCACTGTTGTATCTGTAGCATCTTGGGTAATGGCTGGACTGTAATATACACTCAATAAATGTTTGATTACTATTAAATGAACATATATTAAGTATAGTTGATGTCTTAGTTTGGATCTTCAACCCTACCCCAAATGGAGCCTTGAAATAAGGAGTTGGGTACAAGTGGTTTACCTGAGAACTAAGTTCAAGAAGGAGTGAAGGAGTGGGTAGAGTGAGACAAAAAAGAAGGACAATCTAAGGATGCATTATCTAGGCTATCCCCTATAAGTGACAGGTGATATCCAGTAAGAAATATACAGAAATCTACACTTTAAGGATAGGAGACCAGGTGATTTGTCAATGGGCTTCCATCACTCACTGATTAAAGTTGGTCCTTGAGGGCATTGATTTTTCAGCCCTATAAGCAAGATCCTGTAAGTTTGGAAGATATGAGAAGTGAGGAGAGAAAGAGACAGAGAGAGGGAGAAGGTGGGAGGGAAGGAGGGAGGGAGGGAAGGAAGGAAGGAAGGAAGGAAGGAAGGAAGGAAGGAAGGAAGGAAGGACATACATACATATATGAGTGTCTTGTGCTTGAGGCAGGATGTGGTCATTATGAGGTGAGAATTAGTTCCCAAGACTCTGGTCATCATAGCAGTGGCTAAAAGCAGAAGTGGACCACAAGGTGAACTTGGGGTGCCAGAGATGTCTGCTGCAGTCAATTGTATGATGTTGCTACATTGGATAGGTCTTAAATCTAAGATGAGGTAGGTTGGCCTTTATTTGGTGGCAAAGAGAATTTATGGAATGTTTCAGGAACTGGGAACTAATGAAAGAAAATAACCTCAGGCCTGCAGCAGTTAGAGAACTTACAAAGAGAACAAAAAACAGACTAAAAGGGAGCCAATGATGGTTTCCTTTACCTTTGGAAACTGATGGTTTCCTTTACCTTTGGAAAACTAAAGAAAATGGCTGGAAAATTATTAGAATTAGTCATAACTTAGTAAAGTGGTTAGTTAGAAACAAACATGACACAATTATCTTTTCTATATAGCCAATTTAAAATATAATAGGAAAAGCTCCAATTAAATATAAATGGACTAAGAGATTCTATGATCCAATCTTGAGTTATAGGATTGAGGTCATCACAAACTCCATATCCCAGATGAGTGACTGCATTAGGATGTAAAAGAACGTGAGGGACAGAGAATTTCACTATATTTTTTTCCTTATCCCCTCTTGAAATTGACTTTAGCCCCCAGTAGTGATCTCCAAACTCTGTTACCTTAATTGCCCAACCAATGGATGGTAATCTACAAGAATAATTAATCTCTCTTCTGAGAAGTATTTTTGACCAACTATTTTCAAAACAAGCTAAACCTTGCTAATCTCTCTTGCTAACATTCTTGAAAATCCATATACCTTTCTAAGTTAGAATGCTCTTTTAGAGCCTTCTTGCCCAGCCATTGTGCACAAAGTCTTCTCCATCCATGCTCTGGTTGACTTTTCTCCAAAGTTTTTAATGGCACCAAGTGGATTAGGGCTGACCTTTCTGTTACTCAGCCTGGGCAACTTTGATGAGAACAGAAGATATCAAAGAACACTTGATATCTTCCATCTCTGGAATCCCATGGCTGGTCATTTGAGTAAGTTCTACTCCATATGAACAAGCACTCTGCTCCCTTTATATTGAAATGCCATGTCTTTTTTTTTTTTTTTTTTTTTGAGACAGGGTCTCAGTCATGTTGGGTAGAGTACTATGGTATCATAGCTCAAAGCAACCTTTAACTCCTGGATTCAAGTGATTCTCATGCCTCAGCCTCCTAAGAGAAGCAGGGACTTTAGGGGCTCACCACAATGCCTGGCTAGTTTTCTATATTTTTAGTAGAAGTGAGCTTTCACTTTGCTCAGGCTGGTCTTGAACTCGTAAGTTCAGGTGACCCATCCACCTTGGCCTCTCAGAGTGCTAGGATTACAGGTGTGAGCCACCAAACCTGGCCTAATTCTTTATGTTTTTTCCTTTTTATTGTTCTTAACTTAGTTCTGTTGACTTGATTTATTGTGCTCCTCAGGTTTCCCATGGACAAGGCAAGAGTTAGATTCCCATAGCCTGGTTATCTCTGTCTCTTGTTTGTTCTCAGCCAACAGACCTCTGTGTCATCTGGCTTATGACCTGTGCTAGGATCTAACTGAGCACAATTTTTAACTTCAGTCACTCTTTTTGAGAATTTGTGTATAAGAAAATATTTTATGGCATCTGAGAATGGAATGGTTTAAAGTTTCCAAATAATTATGAGAATTTTTTCAGTATGGAAAAGTTCTAAAATTACTTCTGTTAAGCCTTTCTTAAACAAGGCTATTACAAAAAATAAGTTAAGAATCTAAATTTGAACTCTTCACTTCTTCTGACACAACTCCAAATTAGCTTTCCTCCTATGACCCTATACATCCTTCATTGCTCTGTTTTTCTTTTTTTATATGCTTTAACCTTCACCAAATGGATCTGCACTTTCCTTCACTCTTTTTATCATACATTATATGCTCACAATGCTTTACGCTGTAAGGACAGATGAAGACCAATCTCATTATACTTAGGGCTTTTAACTTTGATCAAGATCAGATTTATATAATCTGGTTAAGGACTATCCATATGTAGATGAATGAGGAATTTAGAATTTTCTTATGATTCTATAATCCTATACGCCCTGATTTCTATCAGGTGGTTCACTACCTTTTGTGACTTAAAGATGCTAAAACTTTATTAGAAACCACACAATATATTGATAACATTATGATTAGGAACTATCCCTGAAGTCTTTCTTGCCAAAATTGATAGCTCCATAATCTGGGCTTATAAACAAAGAAATAAATCAGTCTTTTATTTTAGAAACTGTTTAAGGATTCACTTAAAGCCATGGTTCTCAACTTTCCTAATGCCATGACCCCCCCTTTTTTTTATGTAGGAGAGAACCCATTTTTTTTTTTATTAAATCATAGCTGTGTATATTAATGCAATTATGGGGTACAATGTTCTGGGTTTATATGCAATTTGAAATACTTTCATCAAACTAGTTAACATAGCCTTCACTGCATTTTCTTAGTTATTATGTTAAGACATTTATATTCTACACTTAGTAGATTCAACATTTACCCTTCTAAAATGCACTATAGGTGTAGTCCTACCAATTACTCTCCCTCCAACCATCCTCCCTCACCCCTCCCTTACGCCTCCTCTTTCCCCTTCATCTTGGGCTGTGGTTGGGTTATAGCATTCATATGGAAGTATGGATGCTTATAAATTGGTTTCATAGAAGGGCTGAGTACATTGGACACTTTTTCTTCCATTCTTAAGATACTTTGCTAGGAAGAATATGTTCCAATTCCATCCATGTAAACATATAGAGGTAAAGTCTCCATCTTTTTTAAGACTGCATAATATTCCATGGTGTATTGGAATGCCATGGGATTGCACATATGCCACAATTTATTAATCCATTCATGAGTCAATGGGCACTGGGGGCTTCTTCCATGACTTAGCAATTATGAATTGGGCTGCAATAAACATTCTGGTTCAAATATCTTTGTTATAAACTGAATTTTGGTTTTCTGGATATATATACCTAGTAGAGGAATTACAGGATTGAATTCCAGGTCTATTTTTAGATCCCTCAGTGATTTCCAAACATCTTTCTAAAAGGAATGTACTAATTTGCACTCCCACCAGCAATGCAGAAGTGTTCCCTTTTCTCCACATCCATGCAAACATCTCTGGTTTGGGGATTTTGTGATGTGGGCTAATCTTACTGGAGTTAGATGATATCTCAAAGTAGTTTTGATTTGCATTTCTCTGAGGATTAAGGATGATGAGCATTTTTTCATGTCTGTAGGCTATGTGCCTGTCTTCTTCAGAGAAGTTTCTCTTCAAGTCCCTTGCCCACCCTGAGATGGGATCACTTGTTCTTTTCTTGCTAATACATTTGAGTTCTCTATGGATTCTGGTTATTAAACCTTTGTCAGAGGAATAACCTGCAAATATCTTCTCCCATTCTGAGGGCTGTCTGCTTGCTTTACTTACTGTGTTCTTGGCTGTGCAGAAGCTTTTTAGTTTGATTAGATCCCAGTAGTGTATTTTTGGTGTTGCTTCAATTGCCCTTCTCATAAAATATTTGCCCAGGCTGATTTCTTCTTGCACTTTCTCCTAGTATTTTTATAGTTCATGTCTTAAGTTTAATCCTTTTATCCAGTGAGAGTCCATCTTTGTTAATGGTGAAAGGTGTGCCATGACAATTTAATACAGTTCCTGAAGTTGTGGTGTCCCCCAATGATAAAATTATTTTCGTTGCTACTTCATAACTATAATTTTGCTACTGTTATGAATCGTAATGGAAATATCTGACATGCAGGATGGTTTTAGGTGACCCCTGTGAAAGGGTCATTTGATCCCCAAATGGGTCGCAAGCCACAGGTTGACAACCACTGCCTTAAAGGAATACTGTAGTCTTAATCAAGGCAAAGACATCCCAATTATTTTATCCACCTTCTTTGTTGATGCTTTTAAATCACAGGTACTGTAGGGTACCACATTTAATTAGAAAACAGATGGTAGGATGGCAGACTGCCCCACTTCCTGAATTAATAGGGCTTTCTGAGCACTTTGATGATACTTTAACTCAGAAAAAAGAAAAATCCACAGACCAAAGTAATGTATCTTCAAATTCAGCAATTAGAGAAACTCAATAACCAGGGCACCTCTGTGTCTGATACGGACCAAGACATTGGTTGATACTGTAAGGAAAGGAAACAATGGAAGAATAATTACCTTGCCTTAGCTTGAAGGATAAAAATCCCCAAATTTTGGCTGAATGACAGAACTCTGAAGAAGTAACCTTTCTACTCTGCCTAAGATTGCCCTTAATATCAAAGGGGAGATTTTCCATGCAATTTCAAACACAGAAGTTTCCTTTTCTAGATGATTCTCAGTGACATTCTTTGCTATGAACCCTCTCACCATTCCATCATTAATTTCTTACTCAAATTACTATTTTTTTCAACATTTGGAATATCAAATACTCCTTACACTACCTTTGTTTCAACCACTTTTTTCTCTCTGAGTTTTTTTTTTTTTTTTTTTTGCCAGTTAACATGCTTTATTGGAATACCTAGAAGGAAAAGAATCCTCAGCCTTTAATTGAATGATTACACAGATTAATTACCCATTACCAACAAGTCAGGCCCCAAATCTATTCCTGAAAGCTTCTGGACCAAAGACAGTCCAGATGTGAGACAACATTTGCAGTCCAAACCCTTAAAGTCTGTGTGTTAATTTTCTAGGCTCTTACCAAATCTGTCTCATTTAACAAAAAAAAAAAAAAAAGAAAGAAAGAAAGAAAGAAAAAAAGAAAGAAAGGAAAGAAAGGAAAGAAGAAGAAGAAGCAGCTACTGAAGGACCATATACCAAAATAGCCCTTCAAATAAGATTTACCTGCCCTTTATATATCTCTGTATTACCTTTTAGAAAAATGGTCATGGGGTGCTGCTTTGTATAAGATTTAAGGGTTATTAACAAAATAATTGTATATTTTGCTTTTCTGTAACCTCAAACCTTACTACCTTTGTGTTTCCATTCCCCAAGACAGCTACTACCTTACACTGGCATAGCTATGCTCCCCATTCTCAGCGTACCCTGGCACACAGATTCAATGTGTGATTTACTTGGGGAATTCAACTCTTTCTCTCCACCAAGGGTGCCCACAAATTTATACACATTTTAAGAAATGAAAAAACTATATTAAAACTGTAGTACTGAGTATATACGGATAACAAAAAATGAATACAAGTCACATTAAATGCATGATGGCTATGTTAGCCAGTTGGATGAGAGTTTTCTAAACTGTATATGGAAGCAACACATTGTATCTTATGATAGAATTAATGTACACAATTTTTATTTAATAAAAAAATCTAAACAAAAAATAGTCAGTAAAGAGACAAAAAAAAAAAAAAAGACAGAAATGTGTGTTGTTTATAAGCCTCTCAGTCTGTGGGAGTCCGTTACAGAGGCCTGAGCAGACGGAGACAGCACCTTTAGACACAAGTGTCCATCAGTCTCTTTAAAACAAGTGTGGCAGGGCAATATTTGGCGACATGTTCTGCTCTGAGGTCGATCTGGCTAAATTTTGACGTTTCATTCATCTTCTTTCAACTACTAATGCTGATAAAGGACAGAGCAGGGGCAGACAGTGGTGGCCTACATTCAACATTGAAGAAATAGGTATCAAATAAACAATTTCAGGGGAAATGGCCTGGTGCCTATCCACTAGAGTAAAATAAGACATTGTCAGAGGAGGTGAAATCCAAGGCTGCTATTCTTTTTCTTTGAGCTTTTTGGAATTACACCAGTGAACTCTTTCCCTGAGGCACCTTCCAAAACACACTGGAAAAACAAGAAAGAGCTTGTACCTACAAACGGCCAGATCTATCAAGCTGCCTAGTATGTGAAAAATTGGGTAACAAGCAAAACTCTCACAATTTACAGGGGGCCCCAGTTTATAGTAAGACACTCCACAGCCCCAAACCAGGAGACTCAGAAGCATCGATAAGAAGACAGAGAAGTGCAAGCCCCTGCTCGTCAGCCTTGCTCACAGGGATGGGAGGTGTTTTGTGGCAGGCTGCTCTCCTCGATGTGAGATCAAGGCACAGAAATAATGCGAAAGCACAGGCAGGCCTGGTGGATTTTGAAAACTGAAAGCTAGTTAGGGAAAGAAGTTGCCTGGTTCTACACAAAACTACTCCCTGATTCTCTTAGGGAAGGGAAAAACCTGAAATTTCCCCTGGTAGTGCATACATGATAGCAGGCACTCCCGTGGCAGTGGGCACGCCCACAGCAGTGGACACTCCCAACACTCCCGTGGTAGCAGGCACTCCGTGGTATGTAGTGGTAGAAGAGGGGCTGATCATGACCTAACAGCACCAGCCTGTCCTGGGCAGAGAAAGGGCCTGCAGGGTTCACAGCCTAGATACCCCTGTCCATAGGATCCACATGAACATGGAAAGGGATTTACAACATGAAAGAGAGACTTTCCTAGCCAGACTTTTGAGATTCTGAGACTAGGAAGAAAGTGAACAATATTTTTAGAGGGCCTGGTCTGAAGATCAGCTCAAACAATAAATCCTCGGGGACTTCCTTTAAGGCAAAGATGTCTTCTCGTGTCCTAATAACGCCATCCACGCTGTGAACCGTCAGACATGCAAAGTGAAGAGCTCAGAACCTGCCCGAGGTCCCAGTTAACCCTTTGGAACTTCTGTGAAGGCCTCTGGGAGAATAGAACCCTCTAAAAAAGCAAAACTCAGGTTAAATTTCCCACTGATAAAGCATGAAGGATCAAAGCCAGGTTGAATTGGAGTAACACAAACTCATCTGAGTTTCATGGGGCAAATTCTTGTCTAAATACATGTGTTACAAGAATATGTCTCTATCAAAGGCTGCTTTTGATAAAAAAAAAATTGTAATATTTGGGAAATGTTGATGAAAAGAACACAAAAAATATCTGCATGATTTTGTCACTAAAACTTCTGGCTATTAATGACAACTTGGTATATGATTTCAACCAAAAGAAACATCCTAATGGATCTGATAACATTAGATACCTCTTAAAACAAAAAGGACTGGAGCTGCATATAGTTGTCTTCTACCCATCTCATAATTTAAATATCAACTATACATTCTGATGACTCCAAAATTTATATATTTATATTTCCATGCAGGCCTTAGCTCAGCTCAGTACCTCCAACTCCCTGCATGTTATCTCCACCTGATATCCACGAATTAAACTTGATAGGCACAAATCTCCTCCACTTGAGTTGTGCACCTTGATCAATGAGACTTCATCCAATTGCCCAAGCAGGAATTCTGGGAATAATTTTGGATAGTGGCTAATCATTCATTCTTCATTTACAAAACATATCCATCTGCTGTCAGCTCTAGGAACAAAATTTCTAGATTTCAAGTTCATCCACTTTTTACCTCTTCCACTGTCAAACCCCGGTCCCAGCCTCCCCCATGCCTCCTCTGGACCCCTGAACAGCCTCCTCTGTGTTTCTCCTTTTTCTCTCCTGCTGCTTGCTGACATCAACAGCTCCTCCCACATATGTCTTCCTTCTCTTTCTCTGGATTTTTACCCTCTTTCCTATCTCCCAGTGATTCTTTCACATTTCCCTTCCTCTGTCTCTTCCTAAGCTTTAAATTATAGGAGTATCACGTGCCCAGAAGGGCCTTCACAGATGCCTGATCCAGACCAGATTCCCTTCATGTTATGTTCTCTGAAAAAGCCCGGAGCACGTCCTACACACTATTTATCAAAATTTATTTGTTTATTCAAATTATTTTTTCCATATGTCCTAACTTCTATTTAATTCACTTCAACATGGTGTTGCCAGAGTGCTCAACAAATATTCGTTGCATAAATGAGGTGATATTGTTCCTCCTGGAGATAACCCCGGAATCAGGCTGCAAGGGAATTTAGACGTTGCAATGTTCCAACCTCTTCATTTATGGATGAGGAATCAGTGGCCATCCAGTGACTCCCTCAAGGCTGTGCAACTGGCTAAGAGGACAAAACAGAATTTCCAATTCTTAACCCTTGCATCTCCTACAATATCACTTAAATGTAATGAATTTCAAACATTCATCTCATACTCATTTATATTTTTTCCAGCCATTGATTGAATGCCTCCATGTTGACAGGGGGGCCACAATGGAAACCAAGACAGGCACTGATTCATGGAGATTTTAGTTAATGGAAATAGTTTCCTGGAGTGAAATGTTATATGCTCAACATAAGGCATAAAGATTCATTAATTGACATTTCACAGGTATTTAAGAGTAGTCTATAATCTCAAGAAAAAGTTTGTCATTTTATTCTGATCAAATTCAGAAAAATATTCATCCCTGAGTTTAGTCATATAAGTCTATATGAAAGTGAAAAGATCTGAACATTAAAGAGATTAAGATTTATAGCCAAGGTCATTTTTAATAGCTTTATCCTACAACATCGACAAAATTTTCAGTGAAAAGGGAAATATTAAGTTCATAGTTTTGATTTAATAATAAAAACACTTAATGTTAAAATTATTTATTTTACCCATATTTGATATTTTTATATTATTTAGACATCTAAACCTTTTTATTTGCAAGATCATTGTATACTCTCTCGGGCTTCTGCTTAGTTTGCCCCCAGCAGGTGGCCAATTCAATGGCTCACAGATCTCCCTGGAAAATACTTTTAATTTTTTCTTTGTTTATATAGTATCTTATTTTCTGACATTTGTCTTTTCTTCTTTAAGAAAAAGTTGATTTATAGATTTCACAACACAAGTCTTCTTATCAGGAAATAGTAGTAAAGAAAAGAAATAGGTATTATATATTTCATTTTAATGCTTTTGAACTGTAAAAAAGCATGAAATATACTATACTCTATAGATGAAATGCCTATATGCCTCTGGCCAAAAATGCCCATTGAGAGAGAACAGTGAAAAGACTTTGCACAGATACACTTGTGAGAAACTGAGGCAGAATCCCATGTGAACAGATTAGTTGCTGGCCTAACATGACCAAGGCTTTAGCTGGAATAGCATTTCTAGACTGCATTAAGGAATTAAGGTTGACTTTATAAGGCCAATGAACAAGCCCTTTGGAAAACTGGCCAGATACC
>CAUYQV010064617.1:0-21715 GCA_963574575.1 Galagoides demidoff
AGAATCCACTAAAGTAAATATATAGGAAAACAAAGAAAGGTGATGTTGTACCATCAATTAAGACTAGAGGATGGCCATCACCAATTAAGAGTATTTTTAACAAATTATGGAAGAGTAAATGCAGATAACAGCAGGTCACTGGCCCATAAAGGCAGAGCAAATGGATGCCTGAAATATGTAATGCACAGAACAACAGGTGAATTTCTAGCTTTCCACCTTCCCGCTCCTGTGTGAGAACACAACCGCCAGTATTTACGTCCAGAAAAACACACATACGCCTGGGTTATTCTCATCAGCAATGGAAAAAAAAAAAAAATCCCTGGGAAAGTTAAGTGCTGACATCTGAAACTTTTATTTTTTAAGGTACATAATCCTTCTTTATGTAAGAAAGCTTCTCCTTCAAGTCGTGTCAGAGTTATGGCAACGAAGCTTTGAGCAGCAAATGTAATCCGAGCACACCGCCGCTTCCTCACTCTTCTCTAACGCTCTGTTACCTCCTCCCTCGGCAGCACTTCTAGCTTTGGCCCTGCTTCCACTTTCGCTGAGAAAATGGGACAACCAGATGACATCAACCCACCCACGAACATCTGCGTCCGTGTGTTTGCCTTCACTGCTGTTAGTTCAATGTGAGGATAACCCCTGCCGAGGCCAGCCTCCCTCCGCCCGCACACTGGAAGGCATCTTCTCTCCTCTGCTCCTTCCCATTTCTCAACAATTCTCTCCTGTCTCTCTCACATCATCAAATCTCCTCTCTCCACTGGATCTTTCCCATCAGAGTGAAAAACATGCTGATGTCACCAACCCCGTGCAGACACAGAAAACCCTGCTTGGCCCTACTTCCACCTCCAGTTGTTCTCCTGTTTCTCTCCTCTCCTTCACAGGAACACTCACGGCAGAAGCTGTCTGTGTGCATTGTCCTCATTGTCCCTATTGTCCTCATTGTCCCTAAATCGAATCTAAACAACCTGTGTCTCCCACCACTGTGTGAAAACAGCTCTTGTCAGGATCCTTCTTATTGCTAACTTCCTTGTCCAAGTCTCAGTGCTACTTATCTAGAACTCTCAGTAGTACAGGCTGTAGATGATTCTTCTCAATGAAACACTTTTTCCAGTTCCTTTGCTTTCTGCTTCCCTTCCTAGATATTTCTTCTGGTCTATTTTGCTGCTAACCCCACCATTTTAACATTGGAGAACTTCTGGTCTCAGTTCTATTCTGTACTCGCTTGGGTGATTTTCATTTGTGTTATTACATTCTGTCAGTAGCTTTCAAATAGTGCCCATACTACATATCTTGAATCCAGGTCTCTACCTTAAACTCCCTATTTATTTTTGGGAGGGGAGGGAATATATTATTATAAAGGGCAATTACAAACATATTTCACTTATAAATGAGGATGCAATATCCTAAACAACATATTAACATGTTGAATTAAAAATTATTGTTCAAATAATGTACTTTGGTCAAAATTAAACTCCCTATTTGTATTTCCCCACTTTACTTAACATCTCCCCTTAAATGTTCAGTGGACATCTCAAATTCAACATGTCCAAAATTTTTGAGCTTCTTCTGAGCTCACAATCTTCTCTCCAAATCCACTTCTCCCTACTTCCAGCATCAGTTAATGGTATGATTATTCTTCCAGTTTCTCAGACCAAACTTTCCGTTCATCCTTTCCTCCTCTCATCATCTACGTTGACAGTAAATCCTTCTAGCACCATCTCTAAAATGCATCCTGAAAACAATCCCTCTGATAGACCCCTGCCCTGGAACTGACTGCTCTCTGCTTCCTCACTTCTGCCTACACTTTACTCTCAACATAGCAGTCAGAATGACTCTGTCACAATAGGTCAGATCATCTCCTTCTATTCACAATTCCCCATTTACTTTTTTTTTGAGACAGAGTCTCACCTTGTCACTCTCAGTACAGTGCAATGGCATCACAGCTTACAGCAATCTCAAACTCCTGCGCTCAAGCAGTCCACCTGCCTGGGCCTCCCAGAGTGGTAAGATTCCAGGCATGAGCCACAGTGCTCAGCCTTGACTTCTTTTTTTCTCTTAGATAAACCCTATGGGGCCTCACAAGATGACTTCTATGAACACATCTCTCCCTCTTCACTCCTCATAAAAGCACACTCTGCACGTGCTTGTCTCAGGGCACGGATATAGGCTTTTTCTTCCCCCTGGAGATTTCTGCCTTCCAAATGTCCCCACACTTTGTTGACCCCCACATTCTGCCAACCTTTGCTTACAGTCCCCTGCTCGGGAAGACTTCCCTGATGAGCTTCTTTACTGTCTGCCCACCTGGAAAGCCCTAACATGCTAACTGCTCACCTCCCACCTTCCAGTACCTTACACAGTTAAGCTAGGCATAGATTGCCATGACAGTTCATAAACACAGTGTCATTGTTTCCCCAAGGCCAAGATTTGTTTTTTCAAACATATATTATATGATGATGCTGTCTTAGACCTCTGGGTTGGGTAATAAAGACGCATTGCAATTGTCCAACTGTTAAGCTTTGGGTTGTATATTTTTCTGTGTTTTGACTAGTTCTGTGTGTGGCAGCATCATTTACTGATGGTTTACTATTCATTTTTTATCCTTACATTTTATATCTTCTTCCGTTTCTTGCAAGAAATCTGGTGCTGTGGGCTCTTTTGCCTCTGACTCTTTTGCATAATTCTAAGAATTACCCTGCATAATACTTCCATTTTTTATCTTATTCTTCTACCCTGTGTCATTAAAGAGATTATGCTGAGTAATCTGCAATGGGAAGAAAGAGGATCAAATACTTTTGAGAATTAGCAAGCTGTAGAAGAGAAAGTCCACCATACGGATAAAGAGGAAGAAATTTGTGCCAATTAGTAGAGAAACCTGTTTTTCCAGCAGCTCTCAGTAAGTAGTAAGACCACAACCATGGACTCGCTGAAAATGCACTAGAGAGGAGGTTCTTTGGAGTTTTAGCTGCAATAAATATGCTTATTTTTCACAGGCAACTTGGGAGCAGAAGGAGATCTTAATTCAAGGAACTAATATTAGTTTGAACGATGAGGATATGAGAAGTGGCCATGAGGGACGGGAAGTTTGGCTTTGCATGAAACCTTCCAGACACTGCAGAGACTTTGTGGACAAGGGCCCATTATAATAATACCTAAGATGGATATCCCTACCAGCTCATAATGTTGAAGATTAAAAACCAGATTTAATTTAAGAAAACAAAGAACAAGATGTTTCTTGCACACCTGAGTTTGTAGAAAAAGAACCACAACTGCTCCTCAGGTTTTCTTTTACCAGTTTCTCAGAACACAGCTTAAAGCATTGGAGGTACAAGGTGTCTGAGTGCCACCGTGCTGCTGAGTCACTTGGAGACACAGTGAGTGTCTAACAGTTTTGCATTGTGTATTGATTATGGAAGGAGAAATTAAAAGCATTTTAACTTGTAATCATTTTTTCACATGAAAATTTCTAAGTCATATAATTTTAATTAAAACAGTGAAGTTCAGATACCTGTCTTAGACCTAGTGTAATGCTAGCAATGCACTCTCTTAGGCATTGTCATAACAGTCCAATCCCATCACAAAACCCCCAGGCCTAGGGCACTCTTTGTTTTCTAGACTTGAACTTCTTCAGTCCTCCCCAGCAGAGTAGAATCAGGTGCAAATCACATCAGAACAAATCACCGTGTATACACTACCCTTCAAGGGGTTTTGATTTCTCTCTGCCTGAAGGCCCAGATCCCTGTAATGGTGCAGAAGGCCCTGTGGGATGTAGGAAGCCCTAGTTCCTCCTAACCCACCCCAGCTCCCTGCCCCATAACTCACCGTGCTCCAAGCTTTTCTGCCTTCTTCTGCTTGTTAACCAGGCCTAGGAGGGTTTCTACCCACACTCATTTGTGTTGGCTGCTGTTTTTTCTACCTGAAACCTTCTTTCCCATAAATCCATATATCCAGCTCGACTGTCTACTGGCTGTGATTCACAGCAAACTGGTCAACCTTCTGAGCTTATTTCCCCATCTATATAATGAGAAAAGTAACAATACTTACCCTAAATCACTGCTGTAAATATTAAATGAGTTAACCTATGTAAAGTGCCAGAGAACAGCGTGTGGCACTGAGTGAACACCGTGGAAGCATTTGCTGGTGTAATTTGTACTAAAAGCCCCAGCAGGTTTTCTGGATCACCTGATCACCCCTTTATGGAACAAAGCTTGATAGCTTTTGTGAGGCACTTCTGTACACTTTCTGAATTCTAAAATATGAATTAATTTGATTCTTGATGATAGAATAATTCTAAATGCAAATTATAATTGTTTATAGAACTCTCCCTCCTGAACTATGAAACATTTCAACAAAGTCATTCACAGTCACCCCTATGCTCATGAATGTTTGGTTTCTGCTCCTTCCTGTAGACAAGGAGGCCTCCGCAACATGGAGGCACCTGAAGGGCCTTCTAGGTCACTGAGAAAGAGGCCTAGAATTATCTTCCATGGGGATTTAGAAGTCAGCATATTTTACCGTGGAATTAATCATCTGAAAATTGAGTATGGCACGAAGAGGTAAAATAGTTCTAAATGTAGAGATGGAATATTTGGGTTCCTATGTTAGCCCTAAAACTTTTCTGCTGTGTACATATGAGTATGCAGGTAACTTATCCATTTTAAAACTCACCTTTCTTAGCTTTGAAAGAGCAGATAATGCTTAGTAAATTTCCTTTTCAGAGCTACTGTGACAGTTAGTGAAATAACATAAATTAAGGTGTGTTTTTTATTTTTATTTTATTTTTTCAGACAGAATCTCACTCTGTCACCCTGGGTAGAGTGCTGTGGCATCACAGCTCAAAGAAACCCCAAACTGTTGGACTCAAGGGATCCTCCTGCCTCAGTCTCCCAAATAGCTAGGACTACAGGTACCCATCATAACACCCAACTAGTTTTTCTATTTTTAGTAAAGATGAAGTCTCCTTCTTGCTCAGGCTGGTCTTCAACTCCTAAGCTCAAGCTATCTACTCACTCGCCCTCCTAGAGAGCTAGAATTACACTTCAGGCTAAGATGTTTTGTTTTTAAATGACAACTGCAGCCCTCTGCTGCATGGTGGCTCTCGCCACATATTCTGAAATAACATCATCACCATATAAAATTATAACCTTTGTTTAGACTTTGACTTGACTTACGTGTTTCCACAGGATTATACTAACATGACCTAGAAGATTTTTTTGAGGCTTTAATATATATAATGAATATGCTAAAATGTACTCCCCTTTTCTGAGAAGGTTAGAAGAGCGAGTATTTAAATGTTTCTTTCAGATATATTGTTCAGAATTAATCATGAGGTCACTAAAAATCTTAGAATGTCTTTCACATTGAATGTTTATACACAATAGAGAAGTAGGATTCACGACAGCCAAGATGATATACACACTGTGCAGCATAATTCAGTGAACGAGTGAGAAGAAAGGATTAAAAAAAAAAAAAACAACAAAGAAATACCCTTTTCCGAGTCTTCTCCTTAAGGAAAGGCCGAATCACGGTGTACAGGGCATGGATATACCACGGCTGATTAACAAAGTGAATTCCTCCGAATCGTGCTGGAAAACTATCCTAGAGTAATATGGAAAAAAAAAAACAAATGTCAAAACATGCTTTAATAGGCTAAGAAGGTTTGGGGAATGTTACATGGTATAACAATTTGTCCTTCCATACACTTAACTGAGATTATCTGCACAACTAAGGAGAAGGAAGAGGACAGAATCTTACCATATTAAGCACTACAAATTTCATACAGTAACTGAAGCGTGTGTGTAATAAAGCAAATCCTTCCCAAGGTCAAGTTTACTGATAAGTAGTGAGGAGAGTTGTATTTTAAGCCTGTAAACTGGTAATAGTCATCATAAGCCAAGGAACAAAAATAAGTTACCAGACATTTGTCAAATAAGGAATTTATGTTGAATAAATGTTTATTAAATTACCACATTTTTATTAAAATATGCTTAAGTTAAACCATTTTATTAAATTCCAATATAGTCATCTGTAATGTCAGCAACGTCAGGTATTAAAACTCCCTTTATTTTCTCTCTACCTTATTATTTTATCAACTTTTAAATAAACAATCTCCCTTCCTTAACTCTCAAAAGGGCAACATGCCTCAGTAAAATAAGAATATGGAATGGCATTGTAAGAAATCTCAGAGTATATTTTGTTAGTTAATGAAAACCAAGTGGTAATGGTAACCTCTGAGCTTACCCCGCAGAAGACAACTGGAACTATCGTGCTATCAGTCTCCTCTTCAGCAAGAGCTCACCTTGTGTCATCTCTCCATCTGGAGTGATGCTGAGAGGTAGTTTTTTCCTACCTGTGATTAAATAAGCGCTTGCCTAGCCTATTTCAAAACAGGAAGGAATCCTTCAGCCAAATGAACGGCAACATTTGACAGTGAACTTGAGTATGCTCAGTAAATAGACCTGATTCCTGCTACTCGTTCAAAATTACACATTGAACTGACTACAAAGGTCTAGGGAAAAAACCACCACATTAGAAATGTTTCTCCCACGGCATGGTAATACTTGGCAGTCCCCTGGGCTCTGTGCAGAGCATGAGCAAGAGCAAGAGAAAAATAAAGGAGCTGAAATAATTGTAGGGTGTTTTTTTATTATTTAAATGTTCTCTTGAACAAGAGGTCTGGGAAAAAGGAAAAAAACATGCATGGCATAACCCCCATTAAAATATTTTGTTTTCTTGTGGGACACTTGTGAGCATCCGTAAATTAGTATTTTTGCATATTGATTTTCAGAGCTGCCGAACATTATTTTGCAAAGGAATTTTTATCTCTGAGAACAGAATACTATACTACAGCAGTCCTTGAAGAAATAGGATAGCTGAAGGTAAAACTTGATCTTTCACTCCAGTGTCTTATTTCTTTTATAAATACGGAGTTTTCATTCAAGCAGTTCTTAAAATAACAAAAATGAATCAGACAGAAATGCAGACATAGTAGGTTTTTATGTTATGAAATTTTATACATACAAAGAAGATAAACAATATGCATATAAGCAAAGAGAAAACTAAGACAAGCACCCTGGCACTGTATTATTATTATTTTTCCACCTGGATATGAAAGTGACAGAGAGCTTCCTCCAGGGTTTGCTATCCAGCAGGAGTTCTCCGAGCCCAACCTTTCCCTAAGGATGCAGGGCCTGGGGGAGCGCAGAGTCTCGATCACTTCCACTCCCCTACTTGCCCTCAATGTGCACAAGCCTAGTCTCTGCTCCTGAGCGCCCCACACCCAGGCAGACAATGTTCCTTAAAGGTCTAGGTTCCCACAGTTGACAGGTGCCACCAGAGCCACCAGCCTTCACCCACTCTCTGGATGCTTTTCTTTAGATTCCTCTGTGTGCTTGACTCAGAGGTCTTGTCTCAAATTCCTGAGCTCAGCAACGCACCTGGAAATATTTTGTGGTGATTGAGCCAACATCTTCATACATCATGGCAAGATCTGTAAGAAATTTTAACCTGCTGTACTGCCTGAAGCAGAACTATTTAATAGGTTCTAAAATATACTCCTGGACGAGCCTTTGATCTTTAGAACAAAACTGAATGAACTCCAGCCATCACAGTTATTAAGCTAGAAGTCTTAATTCAAGTGATTCTTAAACCTTGAGAATGGTAGTAGGCTGTGCGTCTTCCCTCCTGAAAGAACGAACATCCACACACACACAAATACACTTGCACACGATGCCGTGGCTTTCTTAGACACATCTTTAAATATAGAAGGTGCCCAAAACATGTATACACATTTTAAGAAAGGAGAAAACTATTAAAATTGTAAAACTCAGTATGTATCCATAACAAAAGATGAATACCAGTTATATTTGAGCATCTTTTGTAACTGCAGAAGTCAAATGTGACTTGAGTATCACAATTTCAGTACAGTTTTTCTTCTCTTTTCCTAAAGGTGCATAATTTTTGTGGCGTGCTCTGTACACAATGACTTCATCAGTAACAAATTGTAGCTGAAGCAGATTGAAGACGCAACTTTATAATCAATAGACCTAGCATAAAATTCTGACTTAATGCCATCTCTGAAGCATCACACTCCGAAATAAGGACAAAATCCTTCATTTATTTATTTTCCTCACTGGGCTCTCACTTCTTGACAGTTCTGTGCCAAGTCTGGCAATATGTACACCCGGCCTCAGTTTTGTGCTCACTCTCCACATGATGCCCACGTGATCCCAGTAAGATCAGGAACCCACTGTCTCTACTGCACAGCACCTCCCTGTGTCCCTTTCACATCTGTGGTCCCCACGCTGTCTTATAGCTATTGGCTCCCTTCTCTCCCATATGCTGGCCTCAGCCTTCACTCCTTTCTGTATGATCCACTCTTACTAATCCTTTAAGACTTGCATCTGGGCACGTCATCCCAGGAAGCTCCTCTAAGCCCATCTCTCCCTTCTCACCCACTCCTATCCACAGAAGCCCATTCTGTGCCTTCGCGAGCACAGTGCCAGAGCCTATCACTGCACTTGCCACATGACCCTGAAATTGTCTCTTTATCGGTCTGCCTCTACTACTGAACTGTGAGCTCACTGAGTACAGAGGTTGTGGGTTCTATATGGTCTACTGGCGCCTGGCCTGGAATCCATTTCCACTCATGTCACGCCCCACTGTATGGGGCAGAGGATGCAAGGAAGGTTAAGCGCATGGTAGTTCTGCCAGTGTGATAGACCTGGGCCAGACACACAGGCCCGGAGGGAGATTGTTTTCAGCAGTGTCTGGGCCCCACCATTCCCTTTTTAGGAGGTGAGAGCCGACTAGCAACAGCACAGGTGGACACAATGGTTCCGTGGCCTCTGAATCACAGCCACAGGGTACGACTTTGAAACCAAGAGTTCAGTAGTAGTCCCTCCTAAATTACACTGCTCCAGGTCTCCCAGTAAGGCTTTGAACACTAACTCCCTGTGCTAAACCCATTTGTTCTTAAATTATCTAGAGAGATTTCTGTTTTGTGTACTGTACTCTAGCCAGACTATACCTGACTCATCTTTTTGTTCCCAGTATTTCAAAAACGTAGGCGTGTTTGACCCAGGGCAGAGGTAGATGAATATTTGATGAATAGACTCAGATATTTTCAATTTCAGTGAACTATTTATCTTCCCTGATCCACAATTTCCTAATCTATAACATGGGAACAACATTTAAGGGGATTGCTAATACTGAACAATATCTATTAATTATTAAGCACGTCTCCTAGACCCTGGACAATCATATGAACCGTGAGCTGCCCACTATACGAGTGTGGAACTGACCATGGAGGCAATTTTACAGTGTGGTTCTGCCAGCAGTTGTTTGGGCCTAAACCACACTACAAAATAACGATCCAATTGCCAACACCCCATATGCTGCTCACTGACACTGTTGGCCACACTGCTCTCCACTGGAGACAATAAAATGGAACGTTCCCAGAGATCAGTGAGTGTGCAGCCAAGACAGGATGGAGAGAAGTAATAGAATTCCAAAACAGAATAGAATAGAATTTGTCTGCCTCTACTACTAACAGAATTCCTGCCTTCCGAAAGCTCTGTCATTCACCTGCTCTCACTCATATCATACATATGTATATATCCGTGAGTTATTCAGGCATTTCTAGAAAAATATGTTTGCTTCAAATATCTAGCTATTCTATAAGAAAACATGGAAAAATGAGCCATTAAGTACAATGAATACTATTTATGTGACAGGTACACTAAAAGCCCTGACTTCACCATGATACATTTCATCCATGTAACAAAAAATACGTGTACTCATAAATCTGTTGAAATAAAAATATTTTAAATACATTTTGATGAACTATAAAAGTTGTGTTTTAAGATAAATACTATGATGGGTAACGTAGTCAGATGTACAAACAAAATAAATCAATATAATTTCTGGTGCAATCAGGATATTTTACAGCCCACAAATGACAGCAAAATGAGAAAGAAATTCACAAGTTTGGTCTTGTGTCATGAGTAACGCTTTCTAGGACTTCTAAATCAATCGTGTTAACAAGTATCCTCAGTATCAATCCAGGCAGAAACGTATATAGAACTCACCTGTTCCAAGGTTAGGCTTTTTGTTAATTTTTTTCTTTTCCTTTCCTGCCTTTCTGGTACTTTGGGAAGCATTTAGTTTTCACTGCTACATGCACCACACCACAGCAAAGTACGTACACGGTGATAAACTGTAGCACCCGGCGCCTAGAAATTACATCTATAATCCCTTGTCTCTACCCATCAAGTTACACTGGGACTCACAATATAAGTCTTGCTTTACTCCTATGTGATGCTTTTAGGATAATTATAAAACATTCTAATTATAGACATTTTGAATACAAAGGAGTATAATTAAAAAATCATAAGCTTAGTGACCAGAGATAAAGCAATGCTGTAAGCATCTTGGTGCATTCTTCCATCTGTTTTCAGTAAGTTTTATACAGATCACAAGATTATAACTCATAAGTGTGCAACATCCACGCTTTCTGAAAGTGTAACAGAGAAAGTCAAAGTGATCCCTATAGCTCCTGGTATTACTGGTTTCTTCAGACGCGTCCTCACTTGCCGCCTTCAGATAATATTTAAGTTTGCTAACTTTGGTTTGCCTATGTGTTTCCATAAATAGGGCTTTTGAAGTATCTTTTCTACATGGCATAACAGTATTTGTGTACCTGATACCCATCTTTTAGAATGTTGTATTAGTGACTTGTAGGCATGTTTTACTCCTCTTCCAGAAGACTCCAATTCCTGAAAGAAATCATGCTTTTCCTAGTACTAAGGCCCTGCTTCCATTCCCTACCGCTAGCATCCTTGACAGCATCTGGAACTGAAATGAATCGCACGATATTTGTAATCGCACACATGGAGTTTCATCATCAGTGGATACACAGAGCCATGGAAGTCATTCACCTGCTTTCATGAGGAAAGCAAAGATTTTTACCCAAACACTCCAACCAGTGTCCCCTGCCAAATTGAGAAAAGACAGCCAGAAAACTATTTAATTATCAGCTAATTAGAATGTCTTTTTCTGTGCCTCACTCATAACTGGTAATGAGCCATACTTAAATGATTGCAAATAGCAGGTTGAACACAAAAAAAATTTGACCCTCATACAAAGATGAGAGTTTAAATTAGAATTATCAGCATGCACGAGGCTGCTTCACCTCCAGCCTCTTAACTTCTAACTCCTCATTAAGAGCACATACTATCAGGGTAGACGTACAATAAAGCAACTTGATAAGAAGCAAAGAATTATGCAGAAGCAAAATTTCAACAAAACGAAAAGTAATCTGATATGTAGGGAAATAATAATGAATTTTTTTTTTACATCCAGGTTATTTAAAACCTGAGAGTTTGCCAAAAGAGAAAAGAGACGAAAAATTAATTGACTAGCTTAAAAAAAAATAAGAATAGCCAATTCTGTTATAGGAAGTAAGTCAGTCTTCAAAGAAATATACATTGTGTTTCAAAATATACACTGAGCAGAGCTTTCGAGGTGGTGAGCAATCTCAAACAAAATGCATGTAAATCACTTATTCAAATTTGGGTGATTCCTCAGAAAACAGTGTCTTGATTTGAATACATGTTTTAAGAAAGCAGCACGGATTTATCATGATATATCTTTTAAAAGAGTGATTTAAAAAATATAATTATATCCTGTTAATATGTGGCTGTGTAGGCAAAAGTCTTACTTGAATTTTCAAATTCTGAAATATGAAAATATTTTGAAATGATTTGCCCATCCTAAATCTAAGTATGCACTGAAACGCAGGCAAGGTTTTAAGTTGAGCTTTTAAAATTGAAAACCAGTGTTCTAGGTTTGCACTTACATAATGTTACAGTATCCGTTTTAAGACTCTTGGTCAAACACCAGCTATTTTTTAAATTGTCTCTCAGATAAGTATGTCAACAAGCATTTATCTAAAGAATAGACAATGTAATGTGTTCTACCCAAAGGCAGACATATTATATCTGACATTTCTATCTAAAAATGACTCTCCCATTCCTCATGCACTACTATTCAGCTAAAAAGACTTCATGACACGGCTACTTCTAGAAAGTCTCTCTTTCACTCTGCCCTGTCATTCTCTTTTAGGGAATTTAGTTCCCATTTTAGAAATTTCCTAGCTTTGCTCTTTTTCAGTTCTGTCTGAGAGTGCCTCTTATTGGTTTGTTTCTTGTTGTTTTAATTAGGAGTGATGCCCAAGTGCAATGACGCTGCCTGAGAGTCCCTGCCTCAGGCTACACCGAGGGACTTCAGGGAGGGACCTGCCAGCTCAGTGACGGCCACCAGGCAGTCTCTCACAGGAGTGTCATGTTTCAAAGAATCGTGTTCTTTAAACTGTGAGTGGACAGCTGGTCTCACGCCCGCATTTTTTTTTTATTAAGTCATATATACATAGATCATGAATACTTTTCTTGCCTTTGAGGGATATCAGTGTGTTGTTATTTGTACAACTCAGAGTGCTTACATCCTACTAATTAACATAGCTTTAGGCAAAAGGATTTGACCGCACTGCTTTGGTGATTCCACAATCGCCAGTTTGTTGGAACAGAGAGATTTTTCAACTTCCATTCAGGAGGACCAGGAAGAATCTTCTAGGCCACTCAGAACACTGGGGTGGTCAGGGCTGCCCCAGTTTATGAAGCCACAGTCCCCGCAAAGGGCACAGAGCAACCCCTTCCCCATCTGCTCTTGCCATGGCTGTGATCTTAATGTGAACTATCATTTCCCCATTTTTAGTTATGTTTTTAAAATCTGAAAAATAAAAACAAAACTGTTAATATAATTGGTTTGTCGCAACCTGTAATGAATAACTGCATTCACCACTAAGGTATCACTTTAAATAACACGGATACATTGATTCCCCAAGAGGGGTAAGACGATATTTCTCCTTTCTTTTCATTTTCTAGTATGTGTTGAATGCCCGTACTAAAAGGACCTACACCACCCTAGTTTCCAGGGATAAATCCATTTACCTATTTAAAAATGTGTCTCTGTCAACAAAGGTATCCCTGTCCCTCCCTCCCAGCCACATATACAGAATTTCCAAATAGAACCGGAGGGATTATGGGGCTGAGAAAGCCCAGTTGTGAGGACATTGTGATTACACGCTGAAGGTGTCTGAAACGTGTGGGCTAGAACTGACTTTGCCCCTCAAAATATCAGGTGTATGTCAGTTCTTGACAAATCATTTTTTTACTGTTTTCTGTGTCCACAGTTGATCACCCAATGCTGTCTGATTACACTTCAAAGACAGTCTCCGACCTCCAACTTGCCATGGACTCTGATGACACTTCAGTATGGACAGGTCCCATACCTGCATGAAACTCACAGTGTGGGGGACTATTTTATTTGTGACTTGGAGCCATCAGCCATGGATATGGAGAGGAATAGATAAGCTTTGAGTACAGTAAAATGCAGACAAATTAAAGTGGACTATTACATGAAATATCGGCCATTGAAAGAGCTTTACCTGGATTAAAAACCATGTCCAAAGTAACACCAACACTAAAAACTGATTTACAGCATGTTCAGCCATGGTAACTGCACAGACAGGAAGAACTCCCTTTGTGGGCAAAACAGACACACTCTTCTCACCCGTAACTCTTTCTGTTGGAGAGGCTGATAACAGATTGAAGCAAGTCACAGCCACGCAGCCTCAACATGAAGTGTGTGCCTGTTACAAGCCGGGAGTGAGTCAGCCTAGAGAACGGGACACAAAGCCATTCCCGCCCAACCCGCAAGGCACCAATCTTCATCAAAGGTGAGAGCAGGAGAGGACACAAAGTAAAAACTATAAAAAGGTGACACTGTCATGCTCCTACATTCGGGTCTTTATTAAAACCGAACGCACAGCAATGGTAACAAGTAACTGTGGCACGGCTAAACGAAAGAGGACAGGTACTAATTTTCTGTGAAGTGTTTTGAGGCTTGTAGGGCCACTATGTCAGCGGACAGCAAGAGGACCCCACTGGTACTCCAGCCAGCGTGCCCGTGATGGACTGGGCCTCCCACTTCACTTTTAAGCTACTTTAGACAACACAAATTGAGGAATGCTGACGTTCTCAAAGCCAGAATTGCCAAAGGGAGGTCAGCAGCAGAACTTCCCCCAGCAGAGCTGAGAAGAACAAATTCTAAGAATCCAGCGAAAGCCCTTTAAGGGATACTTGAGCACACTCCTGCCTGTATCAGACAAGCAAAACCAGCCAAGATGGATTTCCATGTTGAGACAATGCTGCAAGGGTTTGGCAAGACAGTAACTGTCACATTCTGCGGTGGGAACATACATTGGTAAAACGTTCCTGAAAGAAACTTCAAAACACACTGGTTGTATTCCCGAATGTTGCTTCCAGACATCAATTATACGAAAATTATCATTAACTTAGGTAAAATTTTATGCGCAAGAATGTTTCTTTCATTTTTGCATTTTGTAATTAGGAAAACACTGAAATCAATTCAAATTTACTTCAACAAAAGGGTGGATGAATGAATAATGTATTTGGAATATGTAATATTAAAGGCCCATTAAAATGGCATTTTCAAAGACTTCCTAACACCAAAATATAATATTAGGCTCATAAATCAGCAAAAAAAAAAAAAAAATTATTTGAAAAAGGAATGTAAAACAAAAGACCCAGAAAATACAAACCATTAACCTAGTCAACTCTGTGGCATAAAAGATCACTTTTATTTTTTGTACACTTTATATTTTCTAAATATTCTGAAACGATCCTGTACTACACTCATGCATACAAATATATATACTTATAAACATGCATAACAGGAAAGTGTCACATACTTTGAAAACAATCAGCACAAAGAAAGCAACATACAGTACTCTGGGCATCAATGAATCTGAACAAATATTTACTAAAAACTACTCAAAGCCGGGACATGTAATGGGAATGCGGATGAAGCTCTCCTCACCCGGAAAGAGTTCATCGTCTGGTAAAAAGAGGAAATAACATAAAGCAAGGAAAGATCATTTCCAGATGTTACAAGTTTTTAAGCAGAGAAAGAATGAAAGGTTGAAAAGGATGAGGAAAGAAGTCAGGGAAGAGGTAGTATCTGGAATGAATGTCAGGGGTGTCAATGAGAATCTGGTAGAAGAGTGTCCCGTGCAGAAGGAGCCATAGGAGCACAGAAGGGAAGGCTGGGCCGTCTTTAGGATGCAGTTGCCAGGACTCGAGGTGAAGTGTGAAGAAATCTCAGCAGCATGGCTGAGAAGACAATTGGGACGGCCCAGGTTGTCCTGCAGGGACATCTGTCTCCCAGCACTGGCCATTCTTGAGAAGAGAGTGGCATCTTGAGGTCATGCTGCTGACGTTAATACAGCAGGGGAATGTAGCTTGGTATAGAAACGGACATTTTAATATTTTTATTTTCATGTGACCAATTTAATGGGGAGACATTTGGTCATGAGAAAAAAAAAAGTACAGTTTTAGTTTAGTTGACATTTTTTGAATGACCCAGTAGGGTGTGTGGCAGACAAGCACATGCCCAGTGCCCTCCACTGGGCAGCAGGGATAAGGAGGTGAGGACCTAGGATGGATCAGGGCTGGAGGGAGACTTGGAAACTGATGGAGACATGAGTGGATTCTCTGGAGGGGGAGCATTTCTTGGAATAAAAAGTGGTGATTGTATGTTCAGTCCTGCACAGTTTGTTTGATGAAGACTTGCAGCATTTTCTACCTTCCTGGATTTTAAGTACAGAAAAAGCCAAGGTGGAGGCAGAAGCCAAAGCCCTCAGCACCATGTAGGTAGCCAGACTTGACTCTGTGTCATATCAGGGGGTTAACTGTAAAAGGCAGCCACGGCACACAGGCTGGGCACATGAGGAAGATGAAGGCTGCACCGCTGGGCAAACAACTGGATGCGGAGTGGGCAAGAGGGAGTGGCTGACAGCAGTTTGCATGTTTCCATCTGGGTTAGTGGAGAGACCCATTAATTGTGCTAGAAACTGAACTAGGGAAAGGACCACATCAGAATAAACGAGATGTGTTGAATTTCAGTGTCAGTAGACCACACACGTGAAGATGCCCCCAGGCTGGAATGGCTCGGGCTAGAGTAGAAATGAAGAAAAGCGGAAACACAGCCGAAAAAAGAAAAAGGCAAAACAAATTCAAAGGCTGTGTGAAGATGTATAAAGGCATTTGAAAATACTAAGGTCACCTGCATATTTTAAAATAATAATAAGACACATTTTTCTCCCTGATTTAAAATCTCAACCAGTATCAGAGCACTGGCTCCAGTCAGGAGTTGGGAGGCAAGAGGGAGGTTCCTGAGCCAGAGTGATGATTTCCAATCATTTGCCAGAACACTTTTAGCTCAACCACCTCCTTCCAGAACTGTGTGGTGTCCATATGGATTGAGAGGCAGTAGCTTATAAAGATAGCTTGAGAGGATCTAAAGATGTTTCAGGCACATGTTCTTCAAAAAAGCACACATGAACCGCAGCAGGACGGGCTAGGGGTGTTGGCAGCCCCCTGGCCTGACGCTGCTAATGAGGAACCCCCATTCGGTCTCTAAATGTCCCCTGCAGGGATGGTGGGGAGAGGACTGATGTCTCAGTTTAGCTAATTTGGGAATATTTACTTTCTCTTGCTTGCCAGTTTTATAGCAGGAAAGAAGCAAGGTGTTCAGCTTAGGATCAGAACCCTATTTCCAAAATCCAGAAACACTCAATTAATGTACCTCTAAATACAAAAAAAAAAAAAAAAGTGTGTGGGGGGGGAGAACTTCTAATTCAATGCTTCAAAGATTTTACTGTGCTCTTCTTGCATTTATTGCAAAATCTTGCAGATACTTATCAATTTTGGTTCATTTGGGAAGATTCTAATTAAACCACTAGGAAACACATATGGCCTGAGTAGGATTCTTCTTCCTTTTGCTTTACCCCCTGTGAGTTTACTGGCAAGTAATGATCACCCGAAGCTATTCCCTTAAGTTTTCTTTCACATTGCTGTAAAGTTCCTCCTACAAATAAAGCTTCTTAGAAAGTTCTACTCAAATCAGTTGTTGAACCAAGGTGCAGGTCACTGGAACAGAGGTACTGTGCATTCAGTGTCTCCAGCCACTTTCTTTTTTTTTAAATTTCAAGTTAATGTGAGGGTACAAACAACCAGGTCACAATATTTGAACTTGGTAGGTAGAGTCCCTCTTGTAGTTGTGTCCTGCACCCAAAATGTGTGCCACGCACCCCTACATTGTGCCCATTAAGTGGGAGCAGCCCAAACTCCCCTTTCTCCCCCCAACTTAAATTGAAATGAGTTTTTCTCCTATGTGGGAGTGAATTAGATCATCTGCTGGCTTCATATTAGTAGAAAAGACATCACAAAGTCCCAAAGTTGCAGATGCTGGCACAGGTGCAGAAAGAGGGGAACACTTTTACACTGTCAGTAGCACTGCAAACTTACAAAGCTTCTTTGGAAAGAAGTATGGAGAATCCTCAGAGAACTCAGATAAGATCTCCCATTTGACCCCACAGTCCCACTATTAAGCATCTACCCAGAGGAAAAAACATCATTTTATCATGAAATGATAAACAATCATTTGCACTAGATTGTTTGTTGAAGCTCAATTTATGATCTCCAAGAGGTGGAAACAACCTAAATGCCCACCAACTTAGGAATGGATTAACAAACTGTGGTATGTGTATGCCATGGAATGCTATTCAGCCATAAACAAGACAGTGACATTACATCTTTTGTATTAACCCGGATGAAGTTGAAATGCATTCTTTCCAGTAAAGTATCACAAAAATGGAAAAGCAAACATCCATTCACTCTCAAATTTTATCATGGAATTGAAGAGTTCCTATCAGTCTCTGGTCTATCAATTTGCATGAAAAAGACATGCAAGCCTCCCAATTTGTCCAAGCATTGATTACACACAACTGTAGTCTTTCCTTCTAGAATCTCAGTCTCATAAAAAAGTCTTCCATTGTATCCTATGGAAAAAGTTTGGATTTTACTTTTAAGAAGAGTAAAATGGTCTCTCTAATATTCTCCCTGTCATATAGATTTGATCAAAACCAAAATAAAACAGCAACAAAATACACTACTTCTTTTAATGATGCAAAATGAAAATGCTTTCAGAGCATAATCCTATGGGGTTCTTCAAGGGAGATAATATAAGTAGTTTATTCCCCACTTAACAGGTATTTATTGTGCCTCCTAGATACCATACTGACACAATATTCACAATGAGATGTTTACTGTTATTTTTACTTTTTTCACCATTGAGAAGGTACTTGAATCTATTCACTCACCGATTTTGTTTTTCATTTTGAACAATTATAGACTCACAGGAAGTTGCAAAAACTGAGCTGTGTGATCTCATGAGTTTCTCAGCCAGCTTCCCCTAATGGGACATCTTACCAGAACAGCCACCAAAACCAGGAAGTCAACACTGGTACACTCTGCAGAGCCTAGTCACGTACCACTAACTGTGAGAGCACCCTCTTCTGAATGTGTGTACGGTTATGTAGTTATATCCAATTTTATCATCTGTGTAGCTCTTCGTAACTACTACCACATTCAAGATACAGAAATATTCTATCCCCACAGGGCTGCCTCATGTACCCCTTCAGAGAAATATCCAACCTATCTGACCCCAATTCCCTTTCTAACCCCTGGTAATACAGGCAATACTTTTGTTGTTTGGGGAATGTTTTGTAAGTAGATGATACAGTAGGTTGCCTTTCCAGACTGGCTTTTCTCTCCTGCATAATGCCTTTATGAGCCACCAAAATTGGTGTGTGTATTAACAATTTTTTTTCTTTCTATTCCTAAGTAGTATTTTATGATATGAGCATACTACAGTATCACCTGTTCTCCTATGTTAGGACATTTGAGTTGCTTGCAGTTTGGAGCTATAATGAATAGAGTTGCTGTGATCATCTGTGTACAGGTTTGGTGAAGCATAAGTTTTCATTTCTCTGTGATAAATATTCCAGAGTCATAAGTTGCTGGGTCATATGGTCTCATGTTTAGTTTTACAGAAAAGTGCCAACTGCTTTCCACAGTGTTTTTTTTTCCCCACTCCCATCAGCAATGCAAGAGGGATCCAGATCCTTCATATCCTTTCTGGCATTTACTATTTTCTATTTTTTTTTAATTGTAGCCATTTGGGGCTCGGCACCCCTAGCACAGTAGTTTATAGCATCAGTCACATACACTGAGGCTGGCACGTTCGAACCCAGCTGGTGCCAGCTAGACAACAATGACAACTGGCAACAAAAAAATAGCCAGGCATTGTGGTGAGCACCTGTAGTCCCAGCTACTCAAAAGGCTGACGCAAGAGAATCACTTGAGCCCAAGAGTTTGAGGTTGCTGTGAGTTGTGATGCCATAGCACTCTACCAAGGGTGACAAAGTGAGACTCTGTCTCAAAATAAATAAATAAATAAATTTTAGCCACTTGAGCGTTATGTGGTGATATGTCATTGTGGTTTAATTACATTTCCCACATCCTTCCATGTGGTTACTAACCATCTGTCCACCCTCCTTGTTGAAACGTCTGTGTGTTTTACCACATTCTTATTAGATTTTTTTACTATTGAGTTTTTAAGAGTTTTTTATATATCCTACATAAAAGTTCTTTCTCAGATATGTGGTTTGTAAATACTCCCAGTTTGTGGTCTGTCTCTTCATCCTTTTAAACATCAATTTCTTTTTTAATCTTGATGAGGTTCAATTTATCAACTTTTTCTTTTACCGGTTATGCTTTTGGCACCAAATCTAAGAACACTTTGCCTTGCCCTAGCTCCCAAAAATAGTCTCCTATTTTTTTCTAAAAGTCTTCCTTCCATTTTTGTGTTTTCCATTTAAATCCATTATCCACTTGAGTTAATTTTTGCATAAGGTTTAAGGGTTAGACTGAGTTTCATTTTGTCTTGTCTACAGATGTCCAATTACTTCCAGAGAACTTTGTTAAAACCCTAAACGTCATCCACTGCATTGCGTTTGCACTTTTTTCAAATATCAGTTGGGATATCTGTGTAGGTCTCTTTCTGGGCTCTCTCCTCTTTTCCACTGATTTATATGTCTATGCCTTTCCCATTGATCTACATACTTGTGCTTCTATTCAGTTCTAATATTTATTTCTCTAATACTATTGCTGTGGCATAAATTTAAAAAAAAAACAATTCTACTTAAGTATGTATATGAAAAATATTTTCCACATATTTTCCTATGTTGTTCTATGAAAGATGGATGAAAGTTTATTTTTAAGGAAATGATTCTTTCCCCATAAGTAGGTGATAAATTAGCTTGTCATTAGACATATTTAAATTTAATGAACCAAAAAATATCAGTTTGAAATGTTTCCTATAAAAACAATTACTATGTCAACATGAAAAAGATAAACCATGTTCCTGAGTCACAGATGTCTATTTAAAGATTGAGAAAGATTAATAGAAGGAAACACAACCAAGAAATGATGAATTTAAAACAAACAAACCCAAAACCCTGACTTATATAAGGAAGCAATGGTTAAAAAAAAAAAAAATCTTTGGTATTTCTGATTTACAGAATGCCCATAACTTCTTGAACAAACCTGTCATTACATGACCTTGATTTTATACATGAGGAAACTGAGGCTTCAGAAATTTTAGAGTCCTATGTAAGCAAGCTATTGTTAGTCAAGGTACGCATGGACCCAATCATAGTTTAAAATCTACTGCATACTGCACTTGGCTATAATTTTTTCATTCATGGGTAAGAGGGAAGAGATCAATACTTGAATACTAAAGCAGAGTGAAGTGTTACATGAAAAATCTGCTGCATACGTTTCTATAGCAATGGCCCTGCCTTAATTACCTAGTCTACAACCAACACTCAACTTTGATAATTTTCTTAGTTAAGCAAAGCGTGTGTGTGTGTGTGTGTGTGTGTAATTGATCATATATTAATTTAAGAAATATTTGTTAAACTCCATTTACTGGGCCATTCCCCTAGCGACTGTAAGACACCATTCTTGCCATCAAGGATTCTTCCATCTAATTCAAATAATATTTTATACTCTATGTTTTGCTGGAAAGCCACTGGGTGGCTTACAATGATACACAAGTATCCTTGCAAGTTGGTGAGTATTTTCTGATTTAAAATGACAGGCCTAGAACACATATTTGTCTCCCCTACTCCTGAGACTTCATTAGGAAGGATTGGAAAAGATATTTTATAACGAAAATGAACCCATAAGTAGTGAAAGAACTGAAGAAAATATCATCATCATATAAACTATTTCAAAGGATGTTTCAAATAAGAGGAGAAGATAAAAACCTACTGCATAAAACAGAGGCAGTATAGATGTGAAAATCCAGGGGGAACATAGGCAAATTAAACAAAAAACGGTAGATTTCAATCAAGAGTTAAGTGAAAAACCATCCAGGATGGTAGCCCTGTAGCAATACCAGAAAGCAACTAGACGAACTAGAAAAAAAAGTGTCTGGACTAAAAGAAACATTATTTTGAAAAGAACACAAATAATTTGCTAAATAAAATTATGAAAAAGGTAATTATATAATGTTGGCAGTAAATAGTGGAAAAATGTTTTTTAATTATAAGTTCTTCTATTTCATTTTTACAAAAGGTAAATATCTTAATCAATATGATATTAAATCAACTTAAACATAAAAGAAGGAAAAGTAAGACCAGTTAATGTACTTCCAGAAGACTTCAAGTACA
>CAUYQV010064619.1:0-31211 GCA_963574575.1 Galagoides demidoff
AATGGAATCTTTCAGACTGTCAGAGCAAGCTGCCTGTCATTTGAACAGATTGGAGTACAAGGAGTCGCCTTTTTTTTTAATCTTTTGGAGACAGTGTCTCAAGCTGTCGCCCTAAGTAGAGTGTGGCATCACAGCTCACAGCAACCTCAAAATCTTGGGCTTAAGTGATTCTCTTGTCTCAGCCTCCCAAGTAGCTGGGACTACAGGCACCTGCCACAACACCCGGCTATTTTTGTTCGTAGTTGTCATTGTTGTTTGGCAGGCCTGGCTGTATTCGACCCACCGGCTCCAGTGAATGTGACTGGTGCCCTAGCTGCTGAGCTACAGGCGCTGAGCCACAAAGAGCCTTCTTAATGGTGGTATCTTATATTCTTGATTCTAAGGAACCAAGAGGAAAATATTTTATACAAGTGGCATATTAATAAAAATAACATATTAAAAAGGAAAGATCATATTTCTTTTTCACCTAAAATCATGCAGAAGAAATTGGTTCAGTTAGAATGCATCCATTGTCATTGTACGGAAATGGATTCAGATACGTCTCTATGGCTTACACGACTGTTTATGCAGCAGCTTCTGTGCAGCTGGTGTAAATTCCTAAAAGGGGTCGAGCCGAGCTTCTGCTGTGAGTACAGAAAGCCCTCCTCGCAGACCGTAACGTTTCCGAGGACATGTGCAAATCAGCGTTTGTCCATTCATCTTTCAAGTCCCCAAACACAAACAGACACATGCAGAGCCTAACTTCCCACACACAGCTTTAAAAGGTCTTATTAAGAGAAAGGAAATGGTTTCCTCCTCTTTTACTAAAAAGCTTTCTTATTCATGACTTTTAAAACTTCAACTGTGAAAAAAAATTCAAGTGTCAAACACCCAAATGGGCCAACTTAATGAAAGTCTTCCCAGATGGAGCCCGATTAGAGCATTGGTATGTGGGCAACCGGGATGGTTCTGAGCTGGGGGAAAAGGTTGTTTATCTCATTATTTAACTATCACAGAGAATAATAACGAAAGACTAGGAATGATTTTTTTTCCCTCATTTGGAAGTTATTAGTAGACTTTCCTTTGTTCCGCTGAGAAATGAGAGACGAAAATCTGAAGTTGCAACAAACCCATATGGCCAGCAGGAAAATCCTATTTAATTGCTTTATTGCCAGAATCACTTCCTGAGGATGCAGTTCAAATGAAACATATGGCAACTATTAGCAAAAGCTCCTAATGAATTCAAAAATATGCTTTTTATGGGAGCTTTCTCATAAGCAACAACCGTGCGTGTTATTTAAGCGGTACGTACAGATATACATTTGGTATTTTAATTCCTTCAATGTCAATGAACACCTGCTCTTTACCAGACTATACAGCCCGCATGCGTGGAATGTTGCTTTCCAAACTCAGAGAGAGATGTATCTCTGTAGGCTATCAGGGCATGAACCCAAATCTAGCCTTCTCAGAAGTAAATGTCAAGGAGAATCTCCAGATCAATGCCTTCTTCCCAAGGGTTCAGGGCCCGGGAAAACCACTCCATTTGTCCCCACGTGGTCCTTATTATTATGTTCTCCCCACTCTTTTCAATGCCACACCAGCCATGGTGCTGGTCACTGCCATTCAGCATCCCCTGACCATGTGGGATTGTTTTTTGTCTCTTCGCCTGAAATCTTCTTCAATGAGATCGTGAGTTCCACAAAGAAGGAAAGGGTTTGCTAAAGCTTTTTGTACCCAGGATAATGTGAGATGCGTAACTAAGAATCAACAAATAGCTTTAGTGAATTGAAAACCAAGTGTCAGCATTTTAAATGCCTTTCATCTCTAGGAAATTTCATGAATCTAATCAATTTATTCATCAAACACTTTCTAGAAAGTCAATTCTCCCTCAAATTCAAAGATAAACTAGCTGAGGGATCCTGGCTGTTATTATTACGTTGTTTTACTTTTAAAAAATGAAGTTATAAAATTCTAGACGCACTAAATGTTGACTATTCTTCCTCCAAATTGTACTGTAGCCTGTGCGGTTGTGTAGTGCAACTGAGCTTTGTTAGCTTAAAGAATTGTACAGAGCACAGTGAAATTATAAAGTCATAAGCTGCCTACATGAAATTCGGGGTGAAAAGAGGCTAAAAAAACTTTGCTTCCAACTTCAACTCATTGATTATCCCACTTATTAAATATTCACTTACACGGGCCTGTTTACATTCTTTCATAATCAAATAAAATATGGAATTTTTATTTGTCTTTGTCACTGGTCAACTTGTGATTTGAGGCAAAATATTCAATTTGACATAAATTCCTGAACTGTAAAAGGCAAGCATTTGCTCCTATAATTTCTAAATACGCCACACAGGTATTCTTGTGAGGATATTTTGTGATCTGTGTCAATGTCTTCACGTGAGACTTCTCCAAACTTTATTCCTCCTTCATTTCAAAATACTCTGATAAGTGTTGCTAGGAGGCCAGCACGCTGTGGTTGGGCCTGGCTTCCGTTATTGACAATGTGACCTAGCAAAGGTCACTTTATTTCCAGGATTTCACAGGGGTGTTCTAAGAACTGTGTGAGTCTACTCAGGTAACAGCTTAAAAATGTGCCTCATACATATTAAGAACCCAGTAAGTGTCAGTAATTTTTTTTCTTTTTGTTTTTTTTTGAGACAGAGTCTCACTTTGTCGCCCTTGGTAGAGTGCCATGGCATCACAGCTCACAGCAACCTCCAACTCCTGGGCTTAGGCAATTCTCTTGCCTCAGCCTCCAAAGTAGCTGGGACCACAGGCGCCCACCACAATGCCTGGCTATTTTTTGTTGTTGTTGCAGTTTGGCTGGGGCTGGGTTCGAACACACCACCCTGGTATATGGGGCCAGCGCCCTACTCACTGAGCCACAGGCACCGCCCCTAGTGTCAGCTATTTTTATACTGAGGAACTTTCTCCATGAATATCTGTTGTCACCAATGTTTCCAATATTGCCAATGAGAGGGTCCTGGGTTTGTTTTGCTGTTTGTTTGTGACTTTCACAAAAGAGCAAACTTATTTTAAAAAACCCCAATGAGGGGTTATATTCAGGGTCTAGACTTAACATACACCATGTAGGATGGGTTTAATTCCATTTTTAAGTTCTTTTCAAAAGAGACATAAAAAGCAAACAAACATCACCAAAACAATAGGATAATTTGCTTGTAAAGTGAGAAAACTTCTTTCCTTGACGTATTGAATCAGAGAAGTTCTTAAAGGCGAAGAAAAATCTGATGGCTGCTATAAATAAATGCTCAGGAAAATACATGAAATTGTCAACACTGTGCAATGATTTTCTTGTCTGAAGAGAGACTCTGTCATATGCCTAGATTATCTTTAAAAGACACTCATACCCACTAAGTAGTTAAGTGGGTATCACTTAACGTCACCCATTTGGTCAGCAAGCTGGTCGAACAATTTGCTATTTCTGCTTCTCAAACCTAAGACAAAACAATTTAACTACAGAACAGGTACCCAAACTCAAATGGTACTTTTTTTTGAAGCCCCATGCTGCCATTTGATAACTTAATCTTCTTTTCACGGCTCATCTCCGGCAGGATGCAGAAGCAATGTTCACACCCAGAAAATCAGGGCTGAACAATTAAATGCAGATTGAGATTAGGAGAAAATATGCTTTCCATACAGACCAACCCTCCATTTTTATCCACAGCAAGATCTTCCCCTTATTTGCATATTGCATTGACTCTGAATCCTCAACATTCCAAAGGTGAGGATCTCAACAGAAAGGAATACTTCATAACGATATAGTCATCTTGATAGTTGATATTTCAGACATGAAGATGGATGCTATTTTCTTGGTCTTATCTACGACAGACATGCACTCAGACCTTCCCCACCCTCTCACACACACACAAATTCACAACATTATAAATTTTCCATTTGACTGTACTGTTGCCACTCCAATTCTGTGGACGTTATCTCCTGAAGAAGGGAAGAGATATCACTTTGGAATGTATTCTGTGATCAGTGGTTGTGAGGTGGAAGGTATCAAATCCCAATGGGTCAAGTGGTTTTTCAAAAACCTTCCAGTTCAGGTTTATACCCCCCACACCCTCTAAAACCTGTTAACTGTATTTTATATGTGAATAACTGGGGTGAGTGAAAACCAGAACTTCAACATCCTTAATTTGTTTGGGGGTATTAAAAAATAGTAAAACTAGATAGTAAAGCTTTATATCTCTTGAAAGATACTCCTGGGCGGTGCCTGTGGCTTAAAGGAGTAGGGTGCTGGCTCCATATGGAGGTGGCAGGTTCAAATCTGGCCCTGACCAAAAACTGCAAAAAAAAAAAAAAATACTCCTTCTGAACCCTATTTTTTTCTTTTTTTTCCTCTCTTTTTTATTAAATCATAGCTGTGTACATTAATGCAATCATGGCGTACAGTGTGGTATTTTCATATACAATTTGAAATATTTTCATCAAACTGATTAACATAACCATCACGTAGTTTTCTTAGTTATTGTGTTAAGACGTTCATATTCTACTCTTAGAAAGATTCACTTGTACCCTTGTAAGATAAACCATGGAGGTGATCCCACCATTCACCCTCCCTCCACCCATCCACCCTCCTCCCCTGAACCCAATTTTTACAATAACAATAGTGATAAAAGCTAGAAATTTAACTTCTTAACCTTTCACATCAGTAAAGTTACCTATAGGACCAATGCCTATGTAAATAAATAGTTAGAACAGCTGTCTTTTCCCTAAAGATCTTGTATACGTTATAGGTGCTACTGGATTCAGTTATTTTAGCAGCCCTGTGAAGCAGATGTGATGACCCCAGCTTAACAAAGGGGGACTCTGAACCTGAAGAGACAAGGCAGGTCATTCAATTGCACACAGAAAAAGAGAGACAGAACAGGATTTAAAAGGCCCCAAAACTGACCAGTTGGCTAATTCTGCTTCCCAAAAAATAAGACAACAAAACTTAACTACAAAAAAAGTACCCAAATTCAAAGAATGTTTTGAGACTTAGTGGTTATCCCTGTCTTTTAAAGATAATCTAGGCATATGATAGAGTCTCTCTTCAGACAAGAAAATCATTACACAGTGTTTAACACAATTATCACAGCAAGATCTAGTGACTTGTACTGAGAATTCCAAAATGCTAATTTTTCTACTGTTAGGCTTTATTTAATCTTTGCTCTCTCGATTGTACTTCATTTTATTCCTAATGATGCGATTCAATGTTTATTTCTAATAATAGCACAATCTTGTGGCTTTTCTTTTTCAGGCTATTCCAGGTATTTCAGAGAAGGAAAAGGCTGGTGAGTTGACATTTTGGTGGTTCTCTCTCTTATCTATTTTAGAATATAATTCACCTGAAAGTTGGCATTTTATTAAACATCTAAAATGTATAAATATCATCTAGGTCCTGGAAAATATTACTGTTAATTTTTTTTAATTTGTTTTGCTCAAAATGTAAGTAAAAAATGTAGTTTTCTAACATACATTGCTTGTAAAGTGAGAAATCTCTGTTCTGTCCCTTCTGTATCTTGGATAAAGATTACCCTGGGTTTGAATAAGATGCATGCTTCTGGTGACATTAGTTATTACTGTGACCACAATTTGTTTTCTTAAAAAATTGATTTCTTAAAAGAATTAGATGTTGATCAACGTCCTAGGAATGGTCTTTGGAAATCGATTGTTAATAATTACCAAGGTATGTTTTTTAATCATAATAAGCTTATTCATTAGTCACAGAAAAAGCTATAGTTGGTGTTTAAAACTGATGCTATGCTATTAAAACTATAGTTATATGGCAATAAGAATAATTGTATTGGAGAAACAGATTATGGTGTTTTTCTATACACTGTGCTCTGATTATTATTATTAGCGGCATTATGGGGAAATGGACTCATGAGAAATACAAAAAATATACTTGAATTGGTGGAATTAGTACTTTTAAAAAATTTTTTTTGTCTTGCTTACTATTGTCTTAAATGTTCTATGTGATAAAAACAGGAGAAAAATAGAACTTAAGTGGATCACTTCCAGGGGTGTCCAACCCATAGCCTATGGGCCTCATGCTGATTTTTGTGAGGATTTTCTTGCTTATCCGTGGTGTCTAAGATCATGAACACATGAAAAGCACGCAGAGGCCTTTTTTCTTTTGCTAATCAGACTTTATTAGCATTTGTGTATTCAACGTGTGGCCAAAACAACTCTTATTCTTCCAATGTGCAGCAGAGAAAAAAGATGAAACACACTTGACCCTGGACTTTGTTGATTTTCTTTTAAGAGCCAAATTAAAAGTTTCTGGTGTTATCTCAGAGACAGCACCATGATTTCGAATGCCTTTTCACTAAAGCATTAGAGTTTGTCTGATCGGAGTTTCATACTGGGATGTTCATCTTTTGTTTCAGAGATCTCATTTTAGCCTCCAGTTTATTTGCAGACAAAAGTTTTCTTATTGTTTGTCTTTCTGTGACCTAAACTTTTCTTTCGTGTTTAGACCCTGTCTGATTTCTTCATTCTCATACTATGGAAAGGTAACCTTTCAGAATAGAGGGAAATGTTAACTGGCCTCACGTGTCAGTTCATGAGAGAAATTGCTCAACCTCACCATCTATTGCTATTCTGTAGATGAATCACATAGATTGAATGAATTTAAGCTACAGTTTTGAAGCTCTGGCAGCTTGAATGGATTGTGTTACTATCCAATAAGGAAAAGAAATAAGTGGTTACATGAGCACACGCATCACAGGGAAAAAGAAACTAAGCAAAGTCCCACCTTATCTTGGGTTGTGACATTCTGTGTCATTGCCAAGATTTGCTGCATTTTAAGCAAAGTATATAAGAGAGCAAAGTTGTCATCTGATTCTAGAATATAAGCGAATTCTTTCAAACCCCATGGAGAAAATTAGGAGTTTTTGGCTGGCTTCAGGGCGGGTGGACTGGGAGGAAACAAGGACTGGAAATACCAATGCTCCAGGAGACAGAGAGGTGGAGAGTTATCTTCTGCTTTTCCAAGTAAATCCCTTCCATGTGATAGGGAGTAAGTACTGGGTTCTAACGAGCTTCTCAAATACTTTGACATTATTCTTAAAACAAGAACTAATGAGATCAAGTACATAAATATAATGCAGCCACCACTTTTTATCACAATCCTGGAAATTTTCCTTATTCAGAACAACAGCAGCAAAAACATGAAATTAACTATCCCTGTTTATTTAATCTATTGGGGCCATTTCTATACTGCTGAGGCACAAAGTATAAAGAGTTGAGAGATTCAGCTCAATTCCATTGGGTGGTCGGTGAAAGGTAAGACTCACCAATTGATTTATAGGACCTACCCAGGGCTTAGGCATCTGAAATACTTAACAAGCCTGGGATGGACTGACTCGACCCAAACCTGGTTTTTCCTGTATATAAAAACATTAGAATGATTAGAATTGAGTTCAGAACAGATTTCAATTTTGATTTCTGGAGAATGTGCTGATGTGTTTAGGAAGAGGCATCACTTTGCCTGCTAATATAAATATAAGAAAAAAGCGACTTTTTTGAAGGCAGTGAATTGACCTGTCAAGACAAATGTTCATCATGTTTGAATATTTTATGAAAAATGGGAACAGATTTGACAATTCCCAAGAGAATATGATTTCTTTCAAAAGTTTGAAAGGACTGCAATAGTCTAACCAATCCATTTCTTCAATTTCTAAACTTCATTATGCTTCTACTTAAAACATTAAAAATATTTTGAATGTTTTGGTATACAAATGTGAATCTCTTTCTTCTTCTTTTTATGAGTCTCTGGTTTTAAGCTTCCACCAAACAGAGGAATGGCTGCAAAGGCAAAGGGGCCTACTCCATCTCCTGGAGGTTAATTGAGTTCTTAAATAGGATTAAGCTTCATACCCGCCCCTAAGGCCTGTCATTATTTTTCTATCTTGCTCAATGAATGTAGCCTATTGTTTCTTATTAAGAAAGTCTATTTTTAATCTGTGTGACCTCTCATCCAAGCCAACTGGAACCAACTCTACCAGGCTTTTGTGAAGCTCTACACAAAATCCTTACGGCTACATTCCATTAATCATTCTGGAATTGCTGTTGTGTGGCTGCCCTTGTGTGCTTTAAGTAGCTCTCTTCTCTTCTGATCCACAATATGTTAATACAGCCCAGGGGGATCAATTTTGCCATCTCCTACCTTGAGATGACAATAAGAACTCCAATGGGAAACAATTTAGAAACAGCTCACATATATTTATTCCACAAATACTTACTGAACAGTAACACGTTCTGGGCATTAGATTAGCTTCTCCTGAGGAAGCAATAATGAATAAGGCATGGCCTCTGCCCTGAGGAGCAACCTCTCTATTTGGAGAATACTCTAATCAAGCCAGCATCCACTTTCTCTTCTCTTCAACGGAAAACTTCTTCATCTAGCTTAATCGAAAAGCTTCCCAGGAAAAGAATCAAATTAAAATTGTCTTCAGAAACTCTTTATCTGAATGTGCATTCTTACGATCTGAAATACAATCATCGGATTCCTTTTTAAAATAATCAGAAGTAATCATGCAAGTGTCAGTATGAGTAATTTTATCCAGTACATATCGTGTTTCCCCAAAAATAAGACCTATCCAAAAAATAAGCCCTAGCAGGATTTCTATGCATTTGTTAAATATAAGCCCTACCCCATAATAAGACCTAGTGATTTCGGTGAGGGGCAGTAAGGAAGACTGGAATACCTTTTATCTGCCACAGCTCCTTTCTCTGAGCCCTTTGCACTTGTGTAGGTGTGAGGGTAGCAACCGGAAAGGCTAGGGGAAAGGAGTTCAGGCATCACTAGCGCCAGCCCCACCACCAAGGTCGGCTCCCCCGTCAGGTTCCAAAAGAAGATGACTTAACTGTATTTGAATAAATGTAGATTGTTGTATTACACTTAATAAAAATAAGACATCCCCGGAAAATAAGCCCTAGTGTGTCTTCTTGAGAAAAAATAAATATAAGACAGTGTCTTATTTTGAGGGAAACATGGTAGTATCGTCACATAACCTCCATTGTGGGAAAGTCTAGGCTACAATCCACCAAGGAAGGGCCCAATGCCTCTGGTATATTCTCCAATCCCTTTTCTTCCTGTCTGTGTGGCCATGAGCAAAATGACTCAACCTCCTCGTTTCCCTCATTTTTAAGGATCAATAAAGAATCTGCCATGTTCTTGTAAAGCAACAAGGCTTGTCACATACTAGCTGCTAACAAGTGGTAGCCGGTTTATATGGTAAAGAGCCGTGCTTTTAAACACTGTGTGCACAGGTCAAATGAACACTTTCATGTTGCTGCAGTCCCTGTGCGCTCTTTGGGTCCCTAAACACCCCCTCCTCGGGGCTCTAAGGAACAGCTAAGCAGCTGCCCTGTGGAAGAAGAAAGACCACTTTCCCCACCAGTCTTCTGAGTGAGTTAATTCAGACAAAGACTGTCCCAGGGTAGGCAGAGTCGGTCACATTTCAACCTCTCTGTAAAAATTCATTTCTTCATTGGGCTGAAATCTTCTCTTGGAAACAGGTAATATTTGATTTTCACAAAAGTTTAGACAGAGATGTGTGCGCCTCATCCCATTTCCCTATGGCTCCATTATTCTCCTGGATGGCTGGGGCCTGGGGTCAGTGGATCCAGTCTGATCCAGCCAGCCAGCCAGGTAGCGGGGTTCTGCGGCTCCGGGCTTCCCCCAGCTGCTGCCCGAAATGCCACTGTCTTCTGTCGTTGTCCTCGGAGCCCTCCCCCAGCCGTTGCTTTCCTGTGCAGCTGCGTTCTCTGCTGGACTTTCGCAACAGCACCCTGAACTGGTTTCTCTCTGCCTGCCCCTGACATTCCGCCCGTCTACTCTCGGCACAGCTACCAGGTTATCTCTGAAAAGCATGGCCTGATCATGTCAGCTCCTGCTCCAGAATTCTCCCTCTACGGGATAAGATCAAACTTCCCTGTTGGACAGACTTGGCCCTCTGTCATCTGGCCGCGGTGCCGTTTATCGTACCGGATGCGTCTATTTCACCAGTCACATCCACCCTCTGCCCTACTTTCTCGCAGGCTCTGTGACCTGGAGGCCGACCAATGTGAACTGAATAAAAGGAATAAAAAAGAACGAAAGTCCCTCCTTTCTGTCTTCCCCGCTGAGCCAAAGAGGAGCCTTAAGCAGGGGAAGCTTAAGGGGAGGAGGAGACAGTGCCAGTGAGGTGGGGACATTTGTTCCCCCAGCTGCCCACAGTGGCTGCTGGCGTCTCTGAGGCTGAAGTTTCCAGGTTCTGATAGCCATTCCCTCCCCTTTCCCTGTGGTTTCCCCTTATAAATAGTCTTATAATGAAACTCCCCTCAATTTACACAGTGTGCCATTCGCTTCCCTTTAGGACAGCGTTCTCAACCTGTGGGTTGCGACCCCTTTGTAACAATGAAAATACAGTGCAGCATTAGGAAGGTTGAGAACCACTGCTTTAGGAGAATACTGCCTCTTCTTTCTAGTCCTTATTTTGGTTAGTTGTCTGGTTCAACGACAGCTACTATATCCAAGCATAAAATCCCCTCTACCTGTACAATTTCTACTTCTGCTTAGATCTACAGCATACAACTGCCACGTGCTAACAGGTAGAGAGTGGGGGTGAGGATAGCTTATTCAGAAAAAAAAGAGGGGAGCTTGTTCAGAAAGAAAAAGAAGTGAGAGCCAGTTTTTCTTCGTCGTAAAATGAAAACAATTTCATTTAACCCCATAAGAAAAATATATACAGGGTGGCCATGAAGTTCGTGTGCAATTTCAAATTGTGTGCAAACTTTATGACCACCCTGTGTATATATCTCCTGTTATGATTTCAGGCTCTGTTGAATGGAAGCACGTAACTTCAAAAATTAGTGCCTTATTTTAGTCACTAAAATGTGCCTCTCTGAGCAGATGTGAAAAACAGTAATAGAGTAATGTGAAGCCTCTTGTTCTAAAACTAAATTAAAGGACATCTTACAAATGTCGTCAAGATGCAAGGAACCCCCTAGCAAACAGATTGTTATCATTAGACAAAAATGGCATTTTTATCTTCACCCCATCTTGAAAAATCTTATTTACTTCATTAGATTCAATCATAGCACTCCTTTAAAGAATGATTTTCCAGGCAGAGCTAGTCATTTTTATTCTCTTGTAGTTAAACTCCCCTCAATTCCTAAAAAGCTATTCATATGTCTTTTCTCTTATAGTTCTATTATCTCACCTAGCTGTGTGTCTTTCCCTCTAGGCAATGAACTTTGTGAGATCAGGAGCACTGTCTTTGTGTGCCCTGCAATTAATATAGTTATTAACACATAAGAAGTGACCTGTAAATACATGTTACTCAAAATGTTATAATTATAAAGATGCTTTGGCTATGATCTTAATGACTGGAGTTACTATGGTCCTGAAACTTTCTATTTAGCCTCTTTCTCTCCTGACTCTCTCCATCACTCCTACTACCCAGCATGACTGCCAGACACGTCAGCCAGGTAAGTAATGAACAGGGCTATTTGGGGATCTATCCCATATACATGTAAAGGGTACCATTGAAAAAGATGACTTCGAATCTGACTTTGGTTGCATTTCTTGGTGATTTTTCTTAGAATGTTTGTTCTCCTGCCTCAAGGTTATTTGGTTGGCTAGAAAATGTTAAAAATCAAGATAATGAATGATTATAGCCCCAAACACTTGTGAAAGATAGCTTTCAGAGGCATATAACAGAGTCATGGTCTTTCCAAGTCCTGTGTTGTGGCTGTAAGGCAGAAAATGCACATCAAACGCTTCTTTGTGATCAATTTGCTAGAGGAAAATAGTCAGGACTTTCAGAATTTCATTCCAGCCTCCTTGTAAACACACTAAGTAACAACGCCCAGACTTGAAGCCTTTTGGGGTTAATTTTCTGGGCTGCTTTCAACCCTTGAGAAGCGAAATGAAGATAACAACAGAAAAAAATCTAGAATGACGGAAGGACGCTTCTACCTTCCTAATCTGATCATCATTGCGTTCATTCAGAGAATCATCCAGGTGATCTGTCCCACACTAAGCTATGCTTCAAAATCTAGGGACCCAAAGAGATTTGATAAACACACACACACACACACACACACAAATAGGACTATTCTATTTCTGAAGTCTCCTGTGAAAGACTGCCCTATTTTCCGTCTCCATTTTCGTGCAGATCAGATGGGTTTTATTGCCGTCTCACCCACCACACGGTGAACACTTTGAAAGACAGAAGCTTGCTTCATTCAGCTCTGTATTCCCAATGCTTAGTGTTATTATGGGTGCTTGATAGTTGGTAAATGAATAAGTGATGTATTTTAAAAATCAGCAAAAATTTTACTCTAAGTGAATCGTGCTCCCAAAGCCCAATGTAGAATCTTTAACATTCTATTCTAAGCGAAACTCTTCTGTAACTGTAAAGACCCCTGGCTGTTTTATAGGGTTCAGCGAGATCTTAAAATTGTCACTTTCTCACCAGGTTGGGCTTGGACCAACATTCCAATTTCTCTCTTCTCTCTCAGTCTCAGAAAAGGAATTTTGTTGTTTGCAGACCAATGGCTTATAAATACTCACTTTCTTCACTTTTTAAAAAAGTATTATGGTTCCCTGATTGCTTGCTTCTTCACAAGGAAGGAATTTGGGGTATGCCCACACATAACCTCTCTGTTTTTCCAAAACCTAATGTAAACTAATCCAGGAAAAGTTGGCTGTGGTTGACTGAGCTGTTGAGAGGAAACACATTAGCTTTCAGGTATCAAGGAATTCAAGAAAATATAAGTAAGCTATTCTTAAATGCCAAAGATCTTATGCTCACAGGATTTTTTTAAATACAGATAATTTTCTATATGTGTCTTAGTTTTCTGTTGGTATTCGAGTTATTGCTAAGTAGGTGAGATGTATCTAGTATATTACTGGAATATATAAAACATGTTTTCTTTTCTTCCCAATTATATTTCAGGCAACACAGATATATGATAATTTCTCTCTTAACAAGTTCCAAGTCAAATGTCCCCCACACACACACACTTTGACGATGGCATTTAACTGCGATCTTTGTTAGCCCATTTAGTCGTCCCTATGATGTATTTCTGTTCTGAAATATTTTCCACATCAGCTGTGAGTTCCTTGAAGGCAGAAAAATCCCCCTTCATCTGACCCCCCTATGGAGTCTTGCACAGAGCATGCACTCAAGACAGAGTTCAGAATCAATCTGTTTGTTTGGCATACTAGACAACGTACTCAAGGAGTCAGCTCTTCTCCACTCTGTCGATGGCCAGGACTTTAGGCGACATCTAACAAGCTTGAAATGTTTTCCTCCAAAAAGCCTCAAGCACATTTTGGTCTCCCCATTATGTCTTGGAAAGAATGGCCATCAGCCGTGGGAAGAGGTGGCTAGGAAGTGCCCATCTAGGCCAATGAGACAGTTTCGCAAATCAACGTTTAAATTGCCATTGACCTTTAATCAGTCAAAAATTAATTTGCTGTTTCCTTGAGGAAAGACAATTTATAAAGAGGTCCCCTTGGATCGGTTTTATTCAGAAAGAATAAATGGGCTTCCAAGATGCTCTCAACTGTTCACTTTTATAGAGTTTCCTGTCTGTGCTGGATTTGCAGTTTAGTTATTGCTATTAATAATGTGAATACAGAACACACACAAAATGGACCCACAGGAAACCTGGAGATGATTCCAGTTCCTTTGGAGAGGTGATTTGACTTTGGAAAGTTACATGTAACAAGGTATTACTTTGGCCTGTCTGCCTATCAGCTGACCTACAATTCTGCTGGTATGACCATACTTTTCTGCTTGGCCCTCCATTAGCTCGAAGCACTTTGATTCATTTTTCTATAGGCCAGAGTTGGAGATTAATATCTCTTCCAAATAGATCCATAAGCATCCTTATTATAGAATTAAGACATAATTTTGAGATGTGGTTTATGTCCATAGGAAATCCTAAACCATTATTGACAACCATGAAAAATTAGCCAATGCTCAAGGAAAGACTAGTACCCAATTCTGTTGTGTTCTTGATGTACCAAAAACTAATCTGGCCATTTCAGGAGAAGAGTAGATTATTTAATAAGCTATTTTGTCTTGGCTGTTATAATCATGTGGAAAAGTTCCCATATAGTTCTTAAAATGCAGCTGGAGCAAAATGGCTGTCAAAGTGCCTTTACTACTCAGCATAATAGTGTAATGTTTCTTTTTTGTTATTGCTGGGGATTCATTGAGGATACAAAGAACCAGGTTAGATTGATTGCATTTTTTAGGTAAAGTCCCTCTTATAACTGTATACTACTCCCAAAAGGTGTGTCACACACCCTGAACCCCAACCCCCCTTCCCTCTCTCTGCTCTCCCCATCCCCCACCCCCCCAGTGTTACATTACTTGTCCTCATATAAGAATTTAGTACATAGGCTTCATGCTTCTCCATTCTTGTGATCCTTTACTAAGAATACTGTGTTCCACTTCCATCCAGGTTAATACAAAGGATGTAAAATCTCTATCTTTTTAATGGCTGAATAGTATCCCATGGTATACATGTACCACAGCTTGTTAATCCATTCTTGGGTTGGTGGGCATAATATTTCTGTTTTTAAAATTTCTCAACCAGGCCAGGCACAGTGGCTCATGCCTATAATCCTAGCACTCTAGGAAGCTGGGTCAGGAGGATTGCTTGAGGTCAGGAGCTTGAGATCAGCCCAAGCAAGAGCAAGATCCCATCTCTACCAAAAAAAAATAGAAAAATTAACTAGGTATGGTGGTGTGTGCTTGATGTCCCACCTGCTTGGGAGGCTGAGGCAGAAGGATCACTTGAACCCAAGAATTTGAGGTTGCAGTGAGCTATGACAATGCCACTGTACTCCTGCCTGAGCAACAGAGAGGCTTTGTTCCAAAAAAGAAAAAAAAATCTCAGTCATTAAGCTTCTCTGGAAAACACATTCCTGTGAGTCACATCTGCTAATGTTATAAACTGCTTCTTAATATAAATGTTAAATCACTTTCTTTCCAATGGATTCAAGGAAACCAGGTAACAAAGGATAACAGTGTTGTAAACCATTTCCTTAATTTTCCCACATCTTAAAGTCTATGGTCTTCTTGAATGCATAATACTTATCTAATATAAGTTATATTAGATAGAACAATAGAAATTATACATATAAACATGATATAGATCTATAAATCTAACCTAATCTAATCTAATGTTTTCCATACTGTGCTGTGATTTTCAGACATTTTCCCTGCACCTCTGAACTGCCAGCTTCTTAACAGGTGTTTGAGTTAATGTTTGCCGAATGAATGATTGAATAGATAATCAGCACAAGCATTTATTCTGTGCCTGCACTTTCCTGAGCACTTTATAGACATGAGCGCACTTACTCCTCTGGGAACCCTGCAAGGCAGGTGTTATTATCATCCACATTATAGAGGGGAAGAACCGGAGATGCAGTCAGGTTTCCTGAGATACCCCAAACCGCACTGTAGCCAGGCAGGATTCAAAGCCAGCAACGTAGACTCCTGGGCACACTCTCAGCCACGATGCTGTAGGCAGTGGTTTAATGCTAAGACCCCTCAGCCTGCCGAATAAATTTTTCCGCAACTGGCCTTAATCTTCCTTTCCAGCCTTATCTGCCATCCTCCTCCCACAGGCACCTTCCGCTGTAGCCATGGTAACAGCCTTCCTTTTCTCCTGAATTTGCTTCTGCAGAACTTGACCTTCACTCCTCCTGTTTCCCTTCCAGAAATTGTCTCCCCCGTCCCCCAAGGACTCATTTGGGTCCCACTTTCACCGTGACGTCTTCTATTTTAACTACTGCATTAATTTCGTGCTTCCTCAAATGATGCAACTCCAGCATGTGCATACGTAGTGACACATGGACTGTCCTTGCCCTTAGAGTGTCTTATTTGCCTCAGCCCTGCCTCCCACCAGTTTTTTAAGCATCTTTTGAAAAATCACTTAGCACGGGAGAGTGCACCTAAAAGGGGCATATGGCATGAAGAAATGGGCTTTAGGTTTTTAGAGAAGTTTTAAATTCTCAGCAAACTTAAGTGGAAAGTGAAGTTCAGAGTATGTGGTGATCTGGTAAAGGCAAAAGTGTGGAGACAGGAAAATACCGGTGGTGGCCAATGGTTTGCAGGGATGAGTAGGGAGAGGAAGAGGATTGTTAGGGCAGTGAAGCTACTTGATAGGTCACTATCATGCACGGCGTGGGGCCTTCCCAGACCGGCATCTTCCACCTGGCAATCTGCATTTCAGGTTTTTCTCCATGCCTTTCTGTACTTTGATAGGTCATTTTGTTTCACTGCTGAGTAATATTCCATTGCATTGATCTACCACAGTTAAAGGCACTTATTTAATACATTATTTAACATCAAAACTGTTTAGGGAAAGACTCACAGATCACAAAATACATTCCACGTTCCACTAAAATTGGTTCTTACCCTTCTGCTTTAGGCACCAGTAACTCTCTTGTCTTAGCCATTGATTTTAATTACTTAATTTCGCTCCTTTGGAATTTCTTCATATTTCCAAAAGAAAAATAGTACTACTGAATATATTATCAAGAGATATGCTTTGTTGGGTACTCACCAGTGTAGTGCTGAGAAAAGAGCTGGTGCTTTCTCTACATAATTTGTCGTTCTCACTAAGCTACATGGAACACAAATCTGGCCCCAACCCCAATGCCTTCCTTACCCCACTGTGCCCTTCATTGCCATCTATCCCACCCCCAAATATACTCATCAAAGGATGACCAAAACTAGTAAAACTGTGCTAATTCATATAATTTATACAAAGTATATTTTCCTGTCCTTACGCCTTTGCTCTTTAAATGGACTGTCTCAAAAATTGTTGTGTGTTGCCTTTTTCTCCAAATCATAGTCTCCCTTCACAGATTAGCTTGGATGCCATTTCATTGCATGAAGCCTCCTCCAACTGACCCACTCTCTGATTATGCCCCCTGTTGACTCAAAATCTGACCTTCAGCCCCTGAAAACATCAGCTTGTGTGCCCTGTGAGCCCCTATCCTAACCCATGGCCAGAGTCACTTGGACTGGGGTGAGTGGGGTAGAGTGCTAGAAACACCTGACCCAAGACTCAATACGGGAGAATGTATTGGTGGACTAGTGGCCAATGTCTGTCCGTCTGTCTCCCCTCTTTCTCATTTGTCTGTCTCGAGAATGTATTGGTGAACTAGTGGCCAACATCTGTCTCTCTCTCTCTCCTCTTTCTCTCATTTGAATGATGAGCCAGCAGAGGGGCTTAGTCAATCTGCAGCATGTGCTTTGGCCTAAAGTTCACTAGACTGGGAGGTGAAGTAACAGAGAAACCATTCTTTCTGCAAAGAAGTGCAGGATAATGGAGCAATGGGGACCAAGACAGAGAGATTAGAGACAAGGCAACAACACTAAGAGAGGGGAGAGCACCTGATACTACCCCAGATGATTCCCTAGGGATCTCAGCTCCAGTTTCCAAGAGCCCCTAACTACAGAATATCTTTGATTCTTTTCATCTCAACTCCTCTCTTCATTGCACCTAATATGACTGAGTTCCATGTGCTCTAAATTCCTATTGAATATAAAATTAGTATTAAGGTTCAGCACCCGTAGCTCAGTGGCTAGGTCACCAGCCACATGTACCAGGGCTGGTGGGTTCAAACCCAGCCAGGGCCTGCCAAACAACAGTGACAACAATAACAAAAAAATAGCTGGGTGTTGTGGTGGGTGCCTGTAGTCCCAGGTACTGAGAGGCTGAGGCAAGAGAATGGCTTAAGCCCAAGAGTTTGAGGCTGCTGTGAGCTGTGATGCCACAGCACTCTACTAAGGGCAACATAGCGAGACTCTATCTAACAACAACAAAAAAAATTAGCATCAAAAATGGTCTGTTACTTAACTTTATTTGATATCTTACATTATTCTCTTTTTCCACTGTGACACTGTCTCTTTAGGCTACAAAACTATATGATTACTTCAAGTCATTACGTTGCAACCCACATAACATCTTCTGCCCCATCTCTTTTGGCCTCACTCATCCAAATTGGTAACCATCCTGTCTCACATTTATGAGATTCTTGGATTTTCTTTCTTTGAGTAAATAAACTGCTCCCTTTTAAAATCATTTAACTTTATCCAGAACATGCTACATGGCTTTTAATTTCCATTGTAATTTGGTTTGGTTAATAATTTGATATTTCCAATAGACTGTATTCATATTCTCTCATTCTACTTAAATACCATTAGTACAATATTAAATGATAATAGCTAATACTATTAATCTATAAGAGAAAATAAAGCAACCAAACAAATAAAATAAATTGCATTTGTTTGCCTAAGAAGAATATAAATAAACAAAAAGTCACGGAGAGATAGTTGATATATTTTAAAAAACAAAGAATCTTCAAGAGAAAAAAAAAATAGAGTTCCAGACTTAACCTGAATTCTATGACTTAGCATTTTTTTAATTAAAACAATTTATGTGGGGGTGAGGGGGTAATGTCCATAATTTTTTCAAATATTTTTATTTCTAAAGTTTCTGCTGGCTATATTCCAGTAGCAATGATGAGGACAGTAGCATCCAAACCAAAAATTGGTCCTCAATGGGAGACATGAGGCTTTTCTTATTTTAGAACTTAAAGTGGGAAGCTGGCTTATTATACCAAGAAAACTTCCATTAGTTTGTGATATTTCTGACAACTGGATTTTAGAGTATTAAAGAAAAGGAGAGAGTCATCTCGGTTGAACATGTGACCCTGACTCTGAGATGGTACACATCACTCTGCAACTAATCAGAAGCCATTCTCCCGGATGGCCCATGACAACAGAACACAGACAAGCAGCGACCCCTCCTCCTCACGTGCAGGCTGTACCCTGACCTTTCCGTGGTGTGGACAAGAGGACTGTGGGATAGAGACCGCCAAAATGTCTTTCTAAACGAGATGGTCTGACACCCATGTGAATACTTTCAACCATCCCCTTTCAAGCATTTCCATCTAGATGGGAAGTCAGCTTGTAAAAAACAACCGCAGATCACAATTATCAAGACATTTTCCTGAGGGAAACAAAATGTAAAATTTCAGCAAAGTAAGTTTAGTTAGATTACAGATGGGTGTTAGGAAGAAGCTGCCAATGTACTTTTTGATTTCTTGGTAGAACCTGAGGGAGCCAAGCTAACAGCGCTGACCCATAGAAAGAATTCCACATCTGGAAAACCTTTGCTCCATCGGTGGTAACCATTCAGCCTCTCATTCTGTCTCTACCATTTCCCGGGACTTCTGCTTACCTTGCTTTTGTTTTCCTTTAGTAAAAATATTTAACCCTTGGGCATTTCAGTTTGATTTCATTTGGTTTGGTTTTTAATAGTAAAGAGAACAAAGGAGTATTTCATACTTTTGTGATTCTGCTTTATTCATATATATATGAATATGAATAATATGTGTGTGTGTGTGTGTGTGTGTGTATATATATTTTTTTTTTTTTTTTTTGCGGTAGAGTCTCATTATTTCCCCCTGGGTAGAGTGCTCTGCTGTCAGAGCTCACAGCAACCTCCAACTCTTGGGCTTAAGTGACTCTCTTGCCTCAGCCTCCCAAGTAGCTGGACTACAGACACCTGCCACAACACCCAACTATTTTTTGGTTGCAGTTGTCATTGTCATTTGGCAGGCCTGGGATGGGTTCAAACCCACCAGCTCCAGTATACGTGGCTGGTGCCCTAGCCACTGAGCTACAAGCGCCAAGCCTATTTATACTTAAGTGCTACATAAATGCTATAGTAATGAATATAAATACCCAATAAACTCTATGGAATTATATTTTATAAATACCTTAGGAAGACACAGTGCTTTGGTTTTCTTTTTAATGGATTTGATATTGAGCTTTACCTTCCAATTCAAGGGTTTTATTTTGTTTTTCTCAAATAATAAAAGTTAGTATCCTGAAACACATAAAAATAAATCTGTATATTAGTATCATAGTGCTTGTTGAAATAATATGCATGTGTATAATAGAAGAAAAATGTTTATACTTCAATCCTTATTTCACTGAATCCCCTATAAGCCTTAAGTAAGTTGCATGGCATTGATGTTTGAATTCTCTTTTCCTTTCTGTCTTTACACCTTCTCTTGGGAATTTCACCCAATTCAAGATATATTTGCATAGTCTCCGTCTTGACCAGGCTACACATCTCATCTCCAACTGTCCCCTCAGCTCTATTGCAGGAATGCGTTCTCCATGTCCAACCCCTTCCACCTCAATGTCTTTGATAATGCTATTACCTATTCCTAAAACTTCCTTTCGTGCCATCTCTGAATTTCCATATTTTCCTTCTCATTGAAGATTTCCAGCATCACTGCTATTCAGAAATTAGCACTTTCTCCCCAAACTCTCAAATACTATGTCTTAATATCTTATACAATTTGTATTCTTTTATGCCCTTGATTATTATTAATTTTCTGAAAATTTTTTTCATTTTTTTTGAGACAGAGTCTCACTTTGTCATCCTCCATAGAATGCTGTGGCATCATAACTCACAGCAACCTCAAACCCTTGGACTCAAACAATTCTCTTGCCTCAGCCTCCCAAGTAGCTGGGACTACAGGTGCCCACCACAACACCCAGCTATTTTTAGAGACGCAGTCTAACTCTGGCTTAGGCTGGTTTTGAACCTGTAAGCTCAGGCAATCCACCTGCCTCGGCCTCCTACAGTGCTAAGATTACAGGCATGAGCCATCATGCCCAACCTTAGAATTCTTGTTTAAAAATTCATATTCCTGGATGCCTCCAGACCTGCTGAATCAGAATCTCTTAGGCTCAAGAATCATAAACTTTAATATGGTTTCATAAACTTTAATAACACTCCAGGGAATTTTAATCAGCTCTAAAACTTGGTAATCACTGGTTAATGTCAGTAGAACTTTCCCATTTCTTCTTCCACATACATAAAATTTCAGTTGATATTTCAAATTTTGTGCAGCAAAACAAAATCCTCCGACTTAAGATAAATTATGATGATACCGAATGACTACTAAGAGATTGTATTTCATATAACCAAAAATATTCTGCAGGCAGCACCTGTGGCTCAATAAGTAGCGTGCTGGCCCCATATACCTAGGGTGGTGGGTTCAAACCCAGCCCCATCCAAACTGCAACAACAACCAAAAAAATAGCCAGGCATTGTGGTGAGCACCTGTAGTCCCAGCTATTCGGGAGACTGAGGCAAGAGAATTGCCTAAGCCCAAGAGCTAGAGGTTGCTGTGAGCTGTGATGTCTTGGCAGTCTACCAAGGGCAACAGAGTGAGACTCTGTCTCTAAAATATATATACACATATATTCTGAATATATGTACATTTTTGCAGTACAGTTCACTGGACTTCTAAGAGTAGAATATAAACGTCTTAACACAATAACTAAGATAATGACATAAAGGCTATGTTAACCAGTTTGATGAAAATATTTCAAATTGTATATGAAAACATCACACTATACTCCATGATTGCATTAATGTTCACAGCTATCATTTAATAAAAAAAAAAATAGAAAATAAATAAATAAATAAAACTGTTGAAGACACTACACATAAACACCGTATAGTCAGGTGAGAGAAAAGACACACAAATACGAAGAGTTTGCTAAATAAGCAAAGTAATCAAAGATACGCTGGGAGTTTGGATGTGCATACTTGCTATTCACCAGCCTCCTTATTATTCCACCTCTCAAAGACAACAACCTCTTAAAGTCATGAAAATAATCCCATGTGCAGATGTGGTTGGGAGACAAAAAGATGGCAGGGACTTTGCAATGGGAAGGTGAGTGTCACACTGCTCCACCACTCGCATTCAATAAGGAGACATTTATTGGAACCAGGTTCTTATTTCATATACACATTTCTGTCCAACCTTTCTCTCCCCTTGTCCTCTGCCAGGACTAAACTTTACTCCCATCTTGGAATACCCCAGGGAGTACACAAACCATCCACAGCGTTCTGCTCTCTCCGTGATGGAAGGTATTTGGGGGTGAAGGAGTTGCAGACCTCCGCGGAGCAGCAACTCCAGGCAGCAAGATGACACAGGGGCTGAATGTCTGAGAGAAACAGAAGGGGTCATGGGACGGAAGACACTCAGAGACGGAAGTGAAAGAATGACCCACACAAACATCACTTAATCTGTGATTTTGCAATCCTGGAAAGAGCCCCAGTGGCATTGCAAAATCACTTCATCTATTGCTAAAAACTGATATAAATGGTGCAATACTTTAATAAGGCCACACGTGATCCCAACTCCAGGGTAATCCAAGTCCCGCCAAACGTCAGCACGCCCAGCTCCCGTCCCTACTCTCTTTTTCTCCCACATTTTCTATCCCTTCAGCAATAAGGGGAAAAAGGACAGGGAACAAATGATGCTGGCAGGTGCTGCCATTCCTGCCTCTCCTATTCAGTTGTCTCAGGATTTCCTCATTCCAGATTCTGAGAACACAACCTTCACATGTGTGGACAGCCCGCTGAATGGCCATAGCTAAGTGACAAGAAACTCAACACACTCTGAGGGTGAGGACACCTCGGTTGGGGTCATCCAGAGAGGATCTGGGGGAAAGGAAAGCCTTGAAAAACTGGAAAGTTAAGTTTGAGACATCCTTCAGCAAGGAAAACAGTGTGGGCAAAATTAGAACTGTGGGATTATATGAGGCAGGGTGCTGAGACTATTGGACCCAGGCAGGTGGAGCCCAGGGATTGCGTTTAGAAGGAGAGAAGACTGAAAAATGGGTTGTGACTGGACTCCATTAGACCTTGGAGAGTACTTGTAATTTTTTTTACTAAGAATACTAAATCATGTTAAATTAATTAGTGGTATTACCCAGCCACAAAGATCCAGGCATCCTTATTCCTAACTCTTCACGTTAATAGTAAGAAAGAGGCAGAAATAGCTCTTTAAAAATGATAAACTACAATACCAGAAGCCCTTTAGATAACAACTACAATCACTATTGGCAAAGGACTTTTAATAGGAAAATATCACAGGGGTTTGAGTGATTAAATTAGAAAAATGTTGAAAGATTCTGAGTTATGCTTTTTCTTTTAGTGATGTGCTTTTAAAAATTAAGTTCTATTTTATAACAATTCAACCATCACTAGTGATAATAAATTCCAAGTGGCACTATTATACATTACACATAAATTTAAAGAACTAAGAAAATTGCTTCTGAAGACCCCCAGTTCTCCAACTAATTTCAGAGCAAATCATCCTCCTAAAAAATGGATAGATAAAAACAATTATTCTTTAGACTAATCATATTTTGCATTTAAATGGCAAAATTGCTGGTTCTATTTCCTGCCACCATCTATCCTCAGACTTAAGACAAATTATATTACATATTTGTAATTTTTAGAGATTTGGCTTTCTGATGATTTAAGTTTTCAATGTTCTTGCATCAATGACTATCTAATCTTAGTGCCGGATGTGAACCACTCAATGTGTAGGAAATTCCAAAGGCAAAAATACTTGCATATCCTTTTAAATTTCCAATAAAAATATTAATACAATCTTTTAGTAGTCATTTGGTATCATTATAATTTGTCTGAGGATTTTGTTTTGCAAGAGGATTGCTTAAGCCCCAGGAGTTTGAGGTTGCTGTGAGCTATGATGCTACAGCACTCTACAGAGGGCAACAAAGTGAGACCCCCGTCTCAAAAAAAAAAAAAAAAAGAACACTATGTTGATTTTCTGTGGGAATAATAGACAATGAGAAATGTGCAAATACCAACAATTACATAATTCAGAGGTTAATTAAAAACTTCACAGAACAGTGTTCAACCCTTTGCATCTAGAGCTACTCTTAATGTTTTACATACATTTCAGAGTATCCCAAACTATCTCTGGTGATTAATTATTTTAACCCATACCACTTGAAAATATAATAAAAACAGATCACTAAAAAAACACAACTAGGAAAAAAATATGAAAAATAGAAGCTGAAGGTTTTTCCTTAATTGTTAGTTTCAATAGACATAAAATTATTCTGTCAAACTACCGAAAGACGTTTCTAAATGCTTGTTCTAGATTTCTCTACCTGTCTAGATGCTGGCCGGCCATTGGCCACACTGTTGGAATAGTTTCAGAGGCCAAGAGGTCCAGCCAATAAGGAGAGTGAGGGAAAGTTAGGACTAGATCTTCCCAAGTAGTTGAAGAGATTAGGGTAGCAATGCAGGCACTAGATTTCTCTGATTGTGTCCAAGTTCCTAAAGTCTATTGAGTTTCCTTCTCCCTACAAAAAAAAAAAGGGAATTTGCCCCAAAGAAGCACTTGCTAAAACTCTCCACCGCCCTTTGCCATCTGCATTTGTTCTGCAGGTTTTTGTGAGCTCAGCCTTCACCTCAGATGCCCTCTTTCCCAGGAAGTTTGCAGACTGCCATCCCCCGGAACAGTTTCAACTCAGGCAAACAAATGGTGCTATTCCGTGTCCCACGATTCAATTTTTCCTTCCCCCCAAGCATTTTTTTTTCCTTTCTTTTCCTGACTTCTCCGTTCTCAGCCTTTGTATGCCAATCAAAAGAGTAAACGTTTCACTTTTTCCTATTTTATTTCTATTTTTTCCCTATTTTAAAATAGTTGAGATTTTTGGATTTGACAGAGAGACTGTGAAATTTGTGCATTCTTTTGCTGCTGATGTTAGCAAAATGCCTAGTCACTTAAATAAGTATTTTCTTTTTCAGGTACCCAGTGTTCCTTGAAAAGGAACGTATAGCCATACAAATAATATATCCTAATATAATAATGTAGAAAAATAACTATCATTACTGAGTTGAAATGTTTTTATTCTTTTATACTACATGAATTGATTCTAATGATTATTCAATATGGAATGATCTTTCATAATACCATTCAAATATATTTTATTATTGATAATATCTAATGTGCCTCATAATGGTATAACTTGATTCAATTAACACAGCATTGGGTATGTTCTTTTAACACAGTGCAAGTCAGTGATTATCCCTTAAACAGCGATTTCCTCCCTGGTGACAAAGCACCTTCTCCTTACCTCTCTGTGAAAGCATATTTGTAATTCTTAGAGATTTGGCTTTCTGATGATTTGCTTTTGTTAGAGAACTTTCAGTGACATCAAAGTTTGAACACCAAGCTTCTATTTCCCAATTCTATCACTTCCAAATATGCTGTGAAATGCTTATTGGTACAATCAGTCTATTTTTCAATTAGGTTGTTTAGACTTTGCTCTTTGATTGGTGGAAGTGCTTTATTTATTACAGGTACTAACATTCTATTGGTTATTTATGTTGTAAACATTTTCCCCAGCTTATTATTTTGATTTTTTTTATCACCTACCAAAATTCTCTCATGTGCCATGGAGTTAATCTCACCCCCATCTCAGCCCCTGGCAAGCACTGAGTTGGTCTCTGTCTGTATAGTTTTGCTATTTGTAGAATTATCTGTAAGTGGAAAAAAGTGTTACTAATATTCTTATACAAGTACCTGTAAAAATACATATTATTCTTTCTAGGAGTGGAATTAGTTGGTAAAGGCATATTTCAGTTTATAAGAAACTTCCAAACTGTTTCCAAATTGGTTGAACCATTTTACATTCCCTTCAGCAACATCTAAGAACTCCAGCGGTTCTGTGTCCCCACCAACACTTCATGTGGCCATTCTTTTCATTTTAGTATGTAATGGTTTCTCTGTGTGGCTTTCATTTGCATTTCCGTAACAATCAATGAGGTTGGGCATCTTTTCGTGTTTTTATTGGTCATTCCTATATCTTCTTCGGTGAAGTGTCACTTTAGACCCTTTGACCATTTATTAAAACGTGGCTAGAAGAAGAAAATCACAAAATTTCTACAAGTCTTAGAGTTTTAGTACCACAGTGAGGCCCATGGTCCATTTAGAGTTCATGTTTGTTTTAGGTGTAAGGTAAAAGTTGAAGTTTCTTCTTTTCCCTATGGTTATCCAATGCCCCCCACACCATGTGCTGGAAAAGATTATCCTTCCAGGTTGAATGACTTTGGTATCTTTATTAAATAAACCTCAACTTGACCATGTACTTTGGATATATTTCTAGAATCTTTATTGTGTTCCATTGGTCTGTGTTTCTTTTCTTAAATTAGTGCCACCCTGTCTTGATTACACTAGCTTTATAGTCAATCCTTCCGTATCGTTCTTCTTTTTCTAAAGAAGTTTGGTTCTTTTAGGTCTTTCATATTTCCACATAATTTTTAGAATCAACTTGTCATCTAAACAAACAAATAAAAAGCTGCCAGAATTTTGACTGGTTTTGTGTTAAATCTATAGGTTAGTTGTGGGAAAATTAACATCCTAGTAACATTAAGTCTTAAAATCCATGAACATGGTGCATCTTCTCTGTTTATTATTTTTTTAAATTTCTCTTAGTAATGTTTTGCAGTTTCCGGTGTACAAATATTAAATCTATCTCTCAATATTTCATATTTTTGATCATGTTGAAGCAGTCTAGTTTTTATTACTGCATTCTCATCACTAGTGTGTGGACATATGATTGATTTCTGTATATTGATCTTCAATCCTATGACCTTGCTAACCTCACTCTTTATTTCTAGTTAATATGTCTGGAGATTAAGCAATTTTATAGATCTGTTCGAAGAACCCACTTTTGTTCTTCTGAATTGTTTGTTTTCGATGTTAGTGGTGTCTGCTTTGATCTTTATTATTTCTTTTCTTCTGCTGTCAGGTCCAGAGCAGTCTTTATTCTAGGACTAATGTAGCTTCACTGCTGCACATGACTCTTCTGGGGATTCTACCCAATGCCCCACATTTCATGAGATCTCTTAACGTTGGCTAGTAGGAACACAGATGAATGCCAGTCCCCTGAGCTCCAGGAAGGGACTGTCTGCTGATTTCCAGCACGTCTTTACTTCTTTCCAGACTTGAAGAGTTCCTTTTTTTTTTTTTTTGAGACAGTCTCAAGCTGTCGCCCTGGATAGAGTGCTATGACGTCACAGCTCACAGCAACCTCAAACCCTTGGGCCTAAGCGATTCTCGTCTCAGCCTCCCAAGTAGCTGGGACTAGAGGCACCCGCCACAACACCTGGCTACTTTTTGTTGTTATTGTTGCAGTTGTCATTGTTGTTTAGCAGGCCTGGGCTGGGTTTGAACCCACCAGCCTTGGTGTATGTGGCTAATGCCCTGCCCACTGAGTTACAGGTGCTGAAGAGTTTATTTTCACACCTGTGCTGATCAGTCTTCAACCAAAGCCTTGGGCAGATATCCCAGCAGAGAGATGCATAATCAGTCTTTGGGCTGCCCCCTCTTCTTTGGTCCTCTACCCAGCAAATTTTAGCCACTTTGCTTTCCCTCAATTCTGATCCCAATCACCTGGAGGCTGCTGGATTACATTTGCTTTTCCTCTCTCTACTCCAAGGCCCCCAAATTGCCCAAGTCAAAGAGTTAAGAGAGTTGAGGTTGGGACAAGGGTAGGGCTCATTTATTTTTTTTAAAACCTTCTCTCAGAGATCACAGTCCTCAACAACCTGTTGTGCCATTTCTAAAAAACGATTTGAATTTATGTGTGTGTGTGTGTGTGTGTGTGTGTGTGTGTGTGTGTGTGTGTTGGCAGGACCCCTTCATGCACCAAAGCAAAGTTAACCTGTAAATGGCCTTTTACAAAAACATTCAAACTCATTGGTATTGACAATGTTTGGGGTCTTGTCACAATACATGACGTTTATTAATATTATGATGGAAGAGTGTAATCAATAGATTATGTTAATATAGAAAAGTATCTGCATTCCTTTTTGACCTGAGTTTTAAATTATCTCTGAATGTATATGCTTGAGTATACATATAGCAAGCAGCCATTATCCAAAATTGCTTTTGATTTTTTTATTAGTGGAAGCACATTATTTGATGTGACTGATAATAATTATAATCCAGGGGATAACAGCATCTGGTGTTCTTCAAGGACATTTGTGGCAATGAACATCCACAAAAGTAAAGTAAAACAGTTGAGTTTTTTGTTCATTTCTCAGACGAAAGTCTTATAATTCAGCTTCAGCAAGGGGTTGATATTTTCATCTCAATCTCAGTAAAAAAGACACTTAAAATAGCTAGCATGAATTTGAACGAACACAATTTAAGAGTAATTCAAGTAGCCATAATATACTCTAAATATGAACGAGTGGAGACATGGCAACACTATAGTCCTATGTCATAACGGTGAAACCCTTTATAATGTACTGGCATTTTTTGCTGTAAAGAATAAAAATTAGAAAAATAAAAGGATAAAAGGAAGAATTAAAAATATGAACGTATTAAAAGGAAATGAAGAGTAAGTGGTACCCTATTTCCCCCTAAAGTTTTAACTGTCTCTGAATTTTATTTTGTTACTGCAATGTAAATTGTACATATATTATTTCTTTTGCACTATTTTTGGTCTGCTATCCTGCCTGAGTTTTCTATAGAAATTAAAAATGGTTGAACCTTCTGAAGTTATAGCATAGAAGAAAACTCTGACATTTTGACACAGGAGAAAGTTCTGGAGATATCACTACATCCTCTTTCCCTTCTCCAGTTTCTTTATTTTCCTGTCTATCTTCTAACAATTTCAGTATAGAAAATTAGAGTCAACCATAGAAAAAGAAGTAAGAAAAGAGTTAGCCTAAACAAACCATGAAGAGCTTCAGAGAAGAAGGGTTGAAGCAACTTGAAAATAGAATAAGGAACGTCTTACAAGGGTTAATTACATTTACTAATATTAATTAGCTATTTCCATAATATTTTAAATTCTGCTGAGGTATTTCTCAGAAGTGGAGTGGCGCCACCTCCCCCATAGAGTTGTTTAAACTTTCTGTCCCATTCCCAATAGAAGGGGAGACCCCCACACACATAATTTTGATATCTGGATTCCCATCCCTTCCTTTGACTTCAAGGAGTGATTTAGCCCATCCTCCTCCTTAGCAGCTAAGAAAATGCTACCCCAAGATCGCCAAGCTTGCAAGAGGTAGAAATTAAGTTAAGGTTTCTTTCTCACAGGCAAGGTGATTTTTCTTAGTCCAAATGGCAACCCTATGCTTCAGAAAGCATAGGTAGTAACTGAGATTCAGATAAAAGAAATATAAAGTTGTGTAAGTCAAGAAGAAAAAGAAATCCTTCTCTCTTCCCTAATATTCCTTCTTGTTTTATTGCATCTTTTCCCCTTACAGATTTCTTTAACAGTATCAGTCCAAACGAGTTGCTTCTACTCTGAAAGTGTGATTTGGGGATCTATCAGTAGTTGCAGAGCTCATCTCTGAACTCTGACCCCTAGTCCCCATCAGTAAAGTTTTCTGAACACAGAACCCCAATATATACACTTATATATGCATAAATTATATCTATAAATCACTGTACTGATGTGCTTTGTACATATATAGAAATGGAAACATTAGATAAAGATATAGATTCTAAGATTTTTCTCTCCGCCTTCCAGGGAGAATTTTGTTTGCCCCTAGGTCAGAGATAATTGATTTGAAGAAAATTGCCATTGTGATCTATTGACCTATTAAGCATTAATATATATCTAATAGATGACATATATCGACTTGAGACCTTTGATGGAGAACATTTAACAGAGTTGATCACAAAGGAGATTCTCCACCAATTTCAGTGTAATCCTTAGGGTTCCAAATGCAGAAACAGATAAAGAGATAAAATTACCACTTGCCAGAGCAAGTTCCTTAAAGATCATCATATTAAATAAACATTTGAAAATGAAACAGGCCTGTAATCCTAGCATTCTGGGAGGCCAAGGCTGGAGGATCACTTGAGCTCAGGAGTTTGAGACCGCCTGAGCAAAGGGAGACCCAGGTTTCTACTAGAAATAGAAAAATTAGCCAGGTATGGTGGGTGGGCACTTGTAGTCCCAGCTACACTGGAGGCTAAGGCAGTGGGATTGCTTGTGCCTAGGAGGTTGGGGTTGCTGTGAGCTAGGCTAACGCCACGGCACTCTAGCCCAGCCAACAGAGTGAGACTCAGTCTTAAAAGAAAGCAAGAAAGAAAGACAAAATGCAAATAGTCATCATGCCATGGCACTCTAGTCCAGCCAACAGAGTGAGATGAAAGGAAGAAAGGAAGGAAGGAAGGAAGTCATCAGCTGCAGGTTAGAGTAACAAAGACTTCATTCTAGGAATTCTCTCTGTGGACTGTGTGATAACCCACACAGTGGACAACTCCTTTTGTTGCATTAGAACTCTTTATACTAGGCACTGCTGCCATCCACTAAGCCTGTTGTCCTATTGAAGGGGCTAGATGGCTCCTACCACTTAACCAAGTGAGGCTTTAATAATTTCCTTCCTGTGCCAAAAAGCCAGATCTAACTTTTGATTTCCCATCATGATTCACGCTACTTTGAAAAAAATCTACCAGCACTTTAGGGAGTCCTAAATGTCCTAACTGATCCCCCCAAAAAGGCCTCATGGAGTTGCATTAGCAAATGAGAGTGGCCACAAGACCAGAGCGGATTTATGCTACACCAACCTGGAAAAGAAGGAGTCTCTAACATTAAATCAAAGAAATTTGAAATTTTGTTTGTGGTTAAGAAGACAAAATTTGTAAACTAGACAAAATTGGATAAAATCTATGATACATTAACAAAGCAGGACAGCTTTCTTAGAACACATTAGGAAGGTATTTGAACCAGAATCTATAGCTTAATATACAGTCTAGAGCCTCTGTTCTTTGGGGATCTAGGTGAAACTAACCCTTTACCATGACAATAAGAAATTGCAAAGCAATCAAAGTATAAAACCATCATTCTCATTTGTCTTATAATTCCTGGTGGGATCCTGAGAAACCAATGGACTCTCGTATTCCCACCTTCCCTACCTGCCAAGCTGAGATAACACTAATTATCACAAATCGTTCTCATCTCTCACTGTCACACACACACATACAAACCTGGGTTATTCGACATTTGTGGAAGTACAACTTGAGGAATTATTCTATAAACAGTAGGTTCTAAAAAGCACTTTTTTGTGCATACACTCTAATGGCCTAAAAGAAAGAAAAAAGAAAAAAAAAAGGATAACTTAAAACTGGCTGTGTATTAGAATAGTTTTATACCCATAACATGGCCAAGATTCATCCTTAGGGAGGTCAAATATTCTTACAATGAAGTTTAGGGATATAATGAGTTTGTTAGAAAGGAAAGGTCAAGTTGCCAGCCTTGCCCTGAGCTATGGTTAAAATCCACCTTGATCAAAAACATTTAGCTGCA